>CAXIWQ010000373.1:0-44660 GCA_964036275.1 Litoditis marina | reverse complement strand
TAACATTTCTCGTAACCAACTCCGTGATTTGGTAACTGAGTAACCCATTTGTTGTTGTTTTGTGGCAAATTTCATTCAAATGTCTCAAATAATGACATAATAAATGAATGTTATCGTCGAGAATTCGAAACTGGTAAGTGGTAAAACTCCACTGGTCTATCTAAAATACCATATTATATTCCTGATTTTTTTGTTGGTTTGTTTAGTAACAATTCTGTATCGTTGTGAAAATTTCTGATAGTGCTCGGCCCCGGTAAAGTAGTGAAACACTTGAGTGCTGTTGAATCGATTTGTTCGTTTTCTAGCTCATTTTACTTTGCAGGAATGTCCCAATCGAGTTCTCCGAATAAGTTTTGGTACGAGGACAGCGGGGTTGTGTCAGGTAAATGGAAAGCCCGGATGTTGCCAGCTGGCGCGTCTCAAAACATTTGAATGCGTTTATCCAACGTTCTCAGTGTTTCAGAGTAGCCGGAAGCTCTTTCCAGTTTCGTTAGTATGCGAGTACATTATTTTATTGAATACGCGTGAGCTTTTTGTTCGAAAGAGTTATTCGTTTACCACCTCAGCTTTACCATTAACCGTGTCACCGGTGAAGTGATTGAGTACCATTTTGGTAACCACTCGGTACCCGCGTATTTCTCACAAAATGTATTGTAAATACCGGTTCCAAAGCGGGTAACTGGTGTGTTAACCAAATACCCAGTTGTTCGGAGTTGGCAAACAATATGTTTCATTTTCAGGGGTCCGTTCTCGAATGACCAAATGGTTGCGGGGTACCAGGAAGCCTTTTTCGACCTCGATACACAGATACTTATTCCGCGCCGACTAGGTACGTGTTTCTTGCTATTATCTCATAAACAGCTGGTTGTAAATAACTACACGTCACATGCGTATAGTAATGAGTAATGACACAGATTTGTAAATTCATCAGCACACTAGTGAGGTTTGACTATATACTGGGAACCTGGTTGGTCCATTCAATTGGAAGTCTTATTTGAGCTAAAAACACCAAGTTTTACCGGGTCAACGTCAACCAGGAGATTAGCTTGTTTTTGTGGAAATTTTATTCGTATTCAGGCAGATATGAAGTGCCATTGATGAAAATGCGTGTTTTGAAACAGACTTTTGTCGGATATTTTATGTGAGAATGAAGTAGTTCATAACTTTCATGATAGTTTTAGAAGATCTCATCATGGAGAATGGAGTTAGGAATCCGTTCGATGTCGCCAGTCAGTACGGAAATTCTGAAGTTAACGGACTGATTCTGCCACAGTTGGAAAAGTGAGTCGAACCTTACGTCTTCTTGAGAACAAAACGTTGAAAAGTTTTCCAAGTATGATTTGGAAGTTTAGGTTTTGCTCGAACATATACCCTTTATCCTGCAAACAAAATTGTGGATTATTCATTTTTTATTTTTAAGTTTTATCATCTTACTCAATCTCTCTTTCGAGTTCTATTTCTGCGTTAGCGTTAGCAAAGGAAATGTATCGTTGTTGGCATGTGAGCAATCCATACATTCTTATAATAAACAATACAATACAAGCTTTATTTATCTCCCGTATCACTGTGTGTTTGTGTGAAGGTGTTGTTGGCGTCAAAAGGGCGCTGGGAGTTGGAGGAAAACATCTAGCAAGACAACGGCTATCCTCCAAGTTACATACATGTTGCAAGTCTAAATTAGATAATTTACACAATTAGTATTAAGAAGTTTTTTTTCTATTATTGTATTGTCTGTTTCAGAATGGCTGCTCAAATTGACGTTTTGAACGATAAAGTCGTTCAGTTGAGCGTCAGAACTGATAAAACGTCAGCGGAATTGAATGCTACAGGATCCCCCATCGTCGTGAAACATTCAACCGCACAAAGCCGTAAACTAGTTCAGGTCAGCCCGGTTTTCTATATTATATGTTACAAAGTCATCCAAGGTGATAATCAATAATATCAACGTCGCTTTATGATATAAGAATAAAAAAACAAGCTGAGTTACCGGGCCAAAAACTGACTTTTCCTCGCAATTTGTAGCCAAACCAAAGTATTTTATTTGCACATTGCTCACCCATTCCTCATTGAGCGCGAACGTATTGCACAACCCGATTGCTTTTTGCAAGACACGATTCCTTTAATAAAAAAACCAAAGTTTCTCAAGGGAAGCAACAAGCAATTTGATTTTCGGTCGCTTGTCTACTTTTGGTCTACTATACGAGGCGGCTGGCGTTAGAAGTTATGGAGGTCTAGGCAGACACCCTTCATCTATTCGTTACAAACTCATCTTTCTCACTTCCTTTCTCTCTATCTCTCTCGTTCTCTCTTTCTTCCATCTATCTCTCTCTCTCTTTCTCCACCACCTTCTCATTCTCTGTCTCTATCGTATCACCAATCTCGCTCTTCAGAAGAAGAAGAAAATGAAGAAGTCACTCGCAGTGAAGACAACCCTCGCATCCAAGAAAAAGAAGTCACCCGTTTCCAATAAGAAAAAGAAGAAATCAGTTGCATCACAAGAAAAGAAGGAGACCGCCGCAATTACGAATGAGAAGCGAGCTTCGGTGGGCGCGCAGCAACGCAGCTATGCTTCGGCGGTGAAGAAGGACATGGTGCCCGTTGCTCGCCAGGGGAGTAGCGGATCTGAATGTTCTGCATCATCAGGTTGGTTCACTGCTGAACAGCTGATCCATACAGGAAAAATGAGAGACCCTGGGAGGTGTATGCCTGTTCATAGCATACGTAAAATACCCCTTTATTTCGATATTGATTGAGTGATGCTCAATTAAGCTCGACTTCGATCGAGACGTGATAACTCTTTCGGGTTGAAGATTCTAGGCTGAACTACAGTTGTTTAGTGTTTTTGAATCACACATGCTCACATTTTGGGGCTGCTCATGCTCACTTTTTTCCGCCCCGATTTAGAGCTATTTCACGTATGGTCTACGTGATCTAGAACTGACAACTTTTTTATAGATTATCTGTTTCTCACCATAGTCGGCTTCTACCTGAGATTCACTTGGTATTTCTGCTTGTTATCGTGTTTTGGACGAAAATCGTTGTCATTGTTCGAGCTAGGCAAAAGTTTGTTCCGCAGTTGTACTCGAGTGTTATTCACGTTTGTGTCAGGTCTTGCTACGGATTGTCTCGGCAACGGGTTTTCGGCGGAAATTTCGAACCAAGAACCTTGTGCACAGACGGCTGCAAGCAGCAAGGCAGCCATCGAAAAGGTGGGTTTCATTTGAGTTCAGGCACATTTTCACTCCCTCTCCCCCACTTTTTGTTTTAGCCAAAATTAGTCCCCACATTAGGAGATGAAAGTTGCGTGGCTTTACTGAAAACTTGAGAATCAACGTGAATCCCTTCGTTCTAACTAAGAATACGGAGGGGGGATCGTTTAAGCTTGCCATGCATGTAACTTTCACCCCCCATTTACGTTAGTGGGGGGGGGGGGTGTTTGCACTATGTCGACATTTAAATTTAGCCCCCTCCTACACCCTGCCATACACTTAATTTTAACCATCCACCTTGGGGGGGGGACAAAAGTAAACCGTTTTGTTAACCCAAAACGCGGTTGACTGATGACTGGGTAATTGGAACCCGGTTGGTAGTCAATCCTCCACATATTTCATAATCTGCGTTGATTTCAGTGGAGAGAAGCGGTTCACCGACCTCCTCTCTTCGCCGCGTGTCGCCACAAAAATCATCCAGCAGCAGGTTAGAATAAGGGTTCTTTAATGTTTCACGGCAACTATTTCAGGCGTATATTACTTTATCGAGAGTTACACACTCACAGAATTAATATTATCAATCATATAAGGACTGTCCTTTAGAGAGGGGGTGGAGCTAGGCATGGGGTGAACTTTGTGACCAGATCATGCCAGACAGATATCGCGACGAGCGGGGATCGAACCCAGGTCTGTGGAGCGACAGCCGATCGCTAACCACTTGATCACTCGGTTTCAGGTGTTTTCACTGGAGTACAATGTTAGTAAGTTATACATATTTCGTTGAACTTGGCGGGAGCGCTGGAGGTTGTTGAAATGAATGACCTACAGTAGGATTGTGGAAGCCAGACTAGCAACTTGAAATGTTGGAACTCGAATTAGACTTGCAAAAACTTTTCAATCACATTTTACCATGTTTTCCTCTTTCAATTACATTTTTTGCAGATGGATCGAGGTTGAAGGTGCTTCTCAGCTTGGGCAAGAATTTCATGTCGGGCCCGAATGAGAAGACTGACAAACTGCTGGCCACCCTCCTCGAAGTTCCTCAAGTAAAATCCTCACTTGTTCATGTAAAGGTGAGCATCGCGCTAGTCGTTAGATGGGAAAATGTTCATATCGATTGTCTTTTAAAGTTGGAATCTAGCTATTTTGTATAGAAAAGTAGTTTTAGACTGTCAACTAAAACAGTCTTATGTAGTTTCAGCCCACAGTCCACACTCGTTTTGAATCAGCGTCTTATGCATATTCACAAAATATCAATATGTTCCTTCAGAAGTGTTCCCTGTGCTCTGGCGCTAGATTGGAAGGAAATCAAATGAGTCTTCTTCGCCATTTATTCTCGACCCAACACATGAAAAAGGTCGGTCAATAATAATACATGAATCTTTAATGCAACAAATTAGATCTGGCAGTACATTACATAGTTTTCATGAACCATAAACCGAATTCGATGGATTTAGGTGATTTGTACTCCAAACTATGAAGTTGGGTGGGGGGGGGGGGTGCGGTAATCTGGTTTCTTTTCAAAGAACAGTCATAACTTATAGTCTTCGCTAACGGCAAGGCGGGTGGTTACTGTATTTCTCAATTTCCGCTGTGTACGGACACCTGTCTTCGTTTCTATAGCTTATCGCCTGTTGACTGTCGTAGGGCAGTGGGTAGCGCCCAACTACGATTCTTTTGCTCGCAGGTTCGATTCCGGGGAGAGAAACAAACTTATAAATTTGGCACCCCCTATACTGGTTGGATGGTGTATGATATTGTTTCCAGCTGAACCATGCTCGTATTTGTGCTGGAGACGCGGAATATTGGATCAACTGTCTCATGGAGAACTGCCAGAACAAGTGATGACTTCCCTCAGACAATTCCTATTCCTAGCCAATTATCAAACCATTTTTGCAGCCGACTTCGCCGAGAGAGTGTTCAGGTCAGAGAGACGCAGAATGCGAAAGTCTCATTGACCTTCATACTCTCTCGTTTTCATAGCATGCTAATCGCGGACAGTTAACTTGTTCCTGAGCGCCCGATCAGTTTTCATAATAACCGTGTTCTATTTCTGACGTGTTTCCTAAACGGTTACCTTGTGATTCGGTTAGTCCTAGAATAGGGCACAGTATAACTTTGTATTATTTTCACTCATAATCGAATAATGTATATCATATAGTGCCATAACACACGGAAATACATTACTTACCACGTACATCTTATGTTCTGATTCCCTTTTTTCCATTTACCGTAGCAACTTTCATTTCTCTATCTCTTAGCACTACCTTATCAATAGTAGACGTACCTAGTTTACCCTCTGTACATATATCAACAGGCTGTTTTAGGAAGTTACCACTCAATTTTAGTAACTTCAATTTCACTAACTTCAATCTCACTACTTTGTAATTTTGTTCTATATGAAACTCACAACTGCCTCTTACTTCATCACAATTCATTGCATCGAGTTTTCCAGAACTTTCCGTTTTTTGCGTGCTCAAGAAGAGGGGTTTCGTATATAACATAATTATCCTTCCTGTGTTTACGACTATTCATCTTGTTGTAAATTTTCACGCTGAACATTGTAATTTTGTGTATTGAATAATTCAATTTTGTGTATTGGATAATTACCACATGTTTTAAAAGAACACAATTGACTTGAGCCTTGCACCAAGTTATTTTTTATATTATGAAAGGTTCCCTTTGAAGTTGTGTAATGAAGCAACGTGCTCTCTAGTGTAATTTTTTTCAGAGATTTGTTTTATCCAAGTTTGAAACCCGATGAGCGTGAAAATAAAGTATCGAAAACAGAGATGTTCTTGAAAATTGCGAGCAGGCACGGATAGCGAATTGCAGCTTGTATCGGGGAAGGTGATATAAATAGACGGTGAAACAATCCGATGCGCTAAATTGAGAAAAATCCAATGACTGGATGACAATATTGAATCTATATGAAAACCGAAATCGTTTTTGTATGCCTGTAAGGCTCACTTTAATACGTATTAGTTACATAGATGGATAGATTTGAAGCACGTGTCGCTCGAAGTAAAATATTATTGCAATGAATTGATCAAAAAATGATTTTTCCTGTGTTTAGCCTCGAACTGCAGTTGCCTTTGCGTTGGATTACATTAACATGGTCCCAGACCTCCACTCAACGAGATAAAGAATGGTTCGCGAGCAGAGAGGTTTTCAATAACCGAGCATAGTTATACTCTGTTTCACCATTCGATGTCCTTCAACGCCTTCAACAGTAATCCGTCAAATATTCAGGAGGATTTTTCTAATGAATAAATACTTATTCAGGTTTCATCACACAATTTGTGGTAACTAAGGCTCAGAAAATACTACCAAAATTTGGAGAAAATCCAAAAACGCTAACATATATCAAACAGGGAATAGGTTTGAATTCATTGTAGTGTCGTGAATTGGGCAAACACTTGACCAGAAAATTGGAGCAGATTACTGTATAACGTTTTAGTAGTAAATACCATATATGCGTCACAAACACTCTAATACACTGTTGAACTGTTCGAGAAAGAAAGCGAGATTTCAAGTCAAATTTAACGTTACAGAACGGGCGGCCGTTGTTCACTTAGCATATGAGAGAGTGTTCAGGTCAGAGATAGACGCAGACGAGCTGACCACTCGCAGAAAATCTATCCTGACAAAACTGCTTCCACAACTCAATTTAACAACCTGTAAATGTACTAGAGGACCTGGTCGCTCTCTGAACCTCCATGGAGACTGTCGTGGCAAGGCTCATATGGCGACTGTCTGCCTGCTCGCCAGACAGTCGCCATTTGGAGTGTCGCCACACTGTTGCATGGCAAGACTCAGCACGAATTGGCCGGCGTGAAACGAATCAAAAATAGATATATTGAGATTTAAAGGTTCTTCAGAAAAAAAGGAAAACCATGATGGCTTTCCATAAAAACGAACATAACCCAGTTCTCTAACCTGAGAGAAGGGTATCTATTCATGAGATGTATTGTTTGCAACTGTGCGAATGACAATTTCTTGTGCATTCATTTTGAGCCCGTTCCTGGGACGTACGTATCTAAGTATGGCCGGGTCTAATGTGCGCGGATAGGCGGATGAGACTGGTCACGACAGTCGCCATGCGAAACTTGGAACTTCTGAGCTAAGACTTGCCACGACAGTCTCCATGGAGGTTCAGAGCTTGCGAACCACGGGTACCGAACCGCAAATTTAATTGGGATAGAACTGACGAGCTGAATTTTCCCATTTGGTAACTAAACTACAACATAATTCGAAAATTGTACTTGTATTACCTGTATTATTTCTTTTCTTGTAAAAATATAGAATATGAGAGCGAGGTATTTTTTCTAACAAATCGAATTCATCTATTCTATTCTATTATAGCTTACACATATGAGACTCAATGAAGGACTTCGATAAATTCATTAGTAATAACCATTTATTGGTCTCGTGAGATAATACAAAACCTTATTCATATTAATAGTTTTCCTATTGTTGTTTTGCGTCATGTTCGATAAAGCGATTGTTTCAGCCAGATGTGTCGGCCTCATAAGTAGACTGTGAAACATGCCAGTGCGCTTCATGATGTTACCTAGAAGGGTTAAGCGAAAATCGCATATTTGCGCGATAATTGCGTACTTTTAGCGTTCAAAATAAAAGGGTACCTCTTGCTTGGCCTTTAAACGAGAACTTTTAACAGATTTTTAGACGTTTTATGATTAAAAAAAACCGATATCGAGTAGTTTTAATCGGATATTCGAAAAAAAACTGTATTCTTTGACTTGGCTATTCAGATTTTTTATTATCATTATCCGCGTCTACTTAAGTTTATCTCACGTTGATCACTAACTTTAGGAGAGAAAGTTAACAATTACTCACATAATTATCTCTCTCACCGAAGCTTCTAAAAATACTTCTCGGCGTAGCGGAAGGTGGGTTATCTTTCTGATACCCTCTGATATCTTTTTGATTCTACCACCGTTAAAACGTTACACCCTTATACTGCAGCGAAAAATATTTTGAAGGTTACTTAAAGATTGGGGTTCAATTATTATCGACGCATTCGAGGCTTACTTGGTTTATCCCTCCGTTTCACTACGGAATAAACTATATTTCAAACTCTTTGGTGCGAAAGGCTTCATTGGAAAGGCTTCAATGAAATAATTCTCGAATTCGAATCGATGGAGTTAGATACTCAGGTATCCTCCTCCATCGCTTCGAGATCCGTTACACATTCCGCCTTTTGGCGCCAACCAAATCGTTTGAAATCACACGTATTAATTGCCTAAACGCAGAACTGGTTATGAACGATCCATCCGAGTTGGGACTACCTAAATAAGATGCGTGCAGCAGTGGAGTGTGCTTATGAAGCAACTGCAATTATTTCTTCTCTATAAAGTATAAATCAACTTAACTCTGGGAATCAATAAATGGAGATTTTCAACTGTTCATATTCTTTTAAAACCTAAAAACTGTTATTTATTTTTTCAATGTTTCTCTTTTTTTTTGGAAGTTGCTCGTCGATTTGGAGGGAAAACGAAATCTATGGAAATAATCAGTCGGGCATGGTTGATATGTGTAGTTCTGTGGCCGTAATCATGCTTATTGTTGTTCAGAACACACCACTGAAAAAAACACCACTCGCTTCAAAGGAGTGTTGTGTGAACTTGTTTCGTTGAAATGATGAGCACCCGAACCAAAGTCATTAATTGTCATTCACTCGGCATTTAGGTTACTGCAATTCTTTCGCCATCGACTAAATAAAATATATTCGCCATCGACTAAATAGAACGCGTGCAACAATGGGATACACTTACTGTGAAACAGCCACAATTTTCGTGGAATTCATTAATTAATAGTTCTAATTCCTATAAAATTTATATCTGAAAGAATCTTCCAAAGAATTTCATTGTTCCATGCTACATAAAAGCTATAAATTCAAATGATAGAAGTCCTAGTAATGATTTAAAACTAATGTTTTACGTTTTGACCGATAAATGCAGGGTGCTGAGAAATGTGTGCGTAAGTGGTTCGAACATCGAGCTAAAGATTCATATTCAGCAACATAAAACAAGTTGTTTATTGAAATTATAATAATATACAGTGTTCATTTCCGAACAATCTGTTTCATTTGGATTTATTGTGGATGTAGTTGGTCTCAACGAGAAATATATCGTAGTTCGTTGGTCCTTCAATTGACCAGGGACGGGAGAATCCTGGAATAGTAGTGAAGAGAAAATATTGATTGAATATGAATGATATCGGAACTAAATTAATTGTAAGTCTACAAAAAAACTTATGTTCCACATACTGCGCAGGCTCAAAATACAGTTCTCCGGAAAACATCATTAAGCGCACCGGCTTGTTTCACAGTCTAGTTATAGCCCGCCACATCTAGTGGAAGCAATCTTTGTACCTCTTGTTTTTCTGCAATAAAAGAATAGGATAACAAAACTTAGTAGTACGCCGTATTATCGAAGGATACTAACTGTCTTTTTGCTTCTGCTTTCATTGTTCGGAGGCTAGTGGGATGCCGCCTATTACTCTACTGAAACTACTGCCACGCGGTTATTAATCTATTTGGGAGTATTCTATTTACTCTTTACCAAGATAGTTCTAGGATGTACTGACGAGGACTCACATGTTTGTAGGATCAACCGACAACAGAACAGTGTATAGATAATGAGTTCATATGTTATAAGTTATGCACAGACAATAAGGAGGCCTCAGAAGGAGACCTAAGAGAGAACAACAAGTCGCGAGTAGAACATAATGTGAAGTGAGCTCCGTAGTCTTCTCTCTGTCACGTTTCTTCCAGTTGGCACGTAGACGATTACACGTGCACAGTCGTATGCAAATGTGATACAACTGTGCGATTAGCATATCACGTTCTTCAGAACATTCCCAACTTTTGCGGTAAGTTCACCGGGGAGGAAACCTGAAGAAACTGAGAGCTGAAAAAAGAAGATTGTATCAGAAAATAGATTGAGTTCTGGATTTTCATGATTGTAGTGTATGATCAGTAGGACAGCAGGTGAAAATGGGCTGGCATAGATGTTGTAGGTTCTGTGGCTAGATATAGAAGTTTTGGATCAGGTTGGCATTTTGGTTTCTCGTCAACTGGAGAAATACGTAATACATTGCCACTGGATTGTTTCTAACTTCATCCGTCGAATCCAGAACGATCCAAGAGTATCTTCCATGTTCCAAATATATCCATAGTATCCAGACGAATAATTATCATAAATGGAAATTGGTTCAAATGCCGAGTGCATGATCTGATATTTGAATGGATGCTCATTTGGATAATAGAAGAAAGATATGATGAATTGGTAGGGTAAATAAACTTTGAAATAAATTTCACTCAATATGGTCTTGGGTGAATGGGTTTTTTTTATTGGCATTTACTATTGCGAACTGGACTGGTTTTGAGAAATGAATTTCTTTCTCATATTGATGTGGAAAATGTGGGCTTGAGTTGGGATAACTTTCGACTAGTGGAGTCCAAATTACCTAGGTGCGAAAACTGTTTCTGCTGGTTTTTCTGTATTTCATGAAATTTTCTGGTTATTCCAGCCTTAGTAGAAACGATGTTTGGCATGTCAGTTCAGTATACGACCATTCTCTAAGAATGTTTTGAGAGTATACTGAATGGAATGGTTTGAAAACGCGCAGATATTTCACGCTGATTATCATGCGTGACAGACAGATGGAGACGACCAAACGTGTAAACAGGTTAAGTGGTGAGACTGACGTTTGTTAACAAAGTGAACGGCATAGGTTCTAACTAGTGATGATTGTATTTGGGTAATTTACGATGATTTCGCACTTCCAAATTTTTGATTTTCTGCCCTTTTGGTGAATAATAAAACAGCCTACTTGACTGGTTTTGTAGAGAGATGGGATGTCGTGGGAAAGTATTTTATGAGATAAACGAGGAAAAGAGAACCGCGGAGAACCAATTGAATATATACGAAGCAGTACGAGAAATAATAGCTGAGTCAGTTCGTGGGAGACTGTAGATGATGTTGTAGTTTAGGCACAAAATGAAACTCACATTTTCCTCTGTTGATCCAATTGATTCCAACGTGTCACATCCAGTCCAGAATAGTTCCTCTTCATCCAGCTCGATCCATAATATCTTCATTGATCCAGTTTTGTTCTTCTATCGTTTTCCAAACTTACATTTCTCCACGTTTGTTCTGGATTCTTTCCACCATCTCTGGATAGTTGGAATATTGTTGATTGGTTTGCTCGTCTGGATAGCTCGACGATGCCAAGGACTGGATTGAATATACTGTTCTTGTTTTAGATTTTAGAGTTCGCAGTTGAATATCACATACATTTGGTCCAATAGTAGTACAATACATCTTTGAATTATTCTGGTTTGAGTATGATATATTTGGTTGATCTGGCTGGAGTTCATATCTTACTGAAACGAGCATCAGGAACGAATAGGCTACGGACCCAATGGGTTGTGGTGGCTTTCGCCGTGACCGTACTAGACAAATTATTCAAATCTCTATGGCTGCCTTTGCCCCACCATAGACGCGAACAAAAAAACCCATTTCGCGTTGCTTACCGCATCAAGACTGTTGCGTGGCTCCCGTAAGCTGGGTATGTGAATTCGTGGATAAGTTGGATGATAATATTTGAGTTACCACAATTCAAACAAAACTGACCAAAATATACGAAAACACATAGTACATCTAGCTAATACATTCACCAGGTTGCCAATTCCTGGATTTTCAAGAACTTTCAGTGCGTTCGCATCCCGCGTTGCACTGCTATTTTTGCTCAACTGAACGATCGTTTCGGATAAGACTGGCTCCAACTGATACAACTGATTTAAAACCATAATTTGGTAGGAATAAGGATGGTTGGGCGACCGAGTGTATACTGGTTCGGCCGATGCACCATGTTCGGAGGCTAGTGGGATGCCGCCTATTACTCTACTGAAACTACTGCCACGCGGTTATTAATCTATTTGGGAGTATTCTATTTACTCTTTACCAAGATAGTTCTAGGATGTACTGACGAGGACTCACATGTTTGTAGGATCAACCGACAACAGAACAGTGTATAAATAATGAGTTCATATGTTATAAGTTATGCACAGACAATAAGGAGGCCTCAGAAGGAGACCTAAGAGAGAACAACAAGTCGCGAGTAGAACATAATGTGAAGTGAGCTCCGTAGTCTTCTCTCTGTCACGTTTCTTCCCAGTTGGCACGTAGACGATTACACGTGCACAGTCGTATGCAAATGTGATACAACTGTGCGATTAGCATATCACGTTCGTCAGAACATTCATTGTGATATATTCTAAAAACTTATTCCTCTTTGGAACCCGCTGTTGGGGTTGAAAAGTTTCGGTAGATATTGTTGTTCAGTTTCTTTCACAAGCTATACATTCGAACACTAGTTATTACAATGTTCACATCCTAGTCTATTCTGTAAGAGTGCAAGAGTAACAATTGTAGTACTAATTCTACACAAATTTTCTACGTTCTAAGTAAAATACAGGGTGCTTAGAAATTTGTGTTTCTAGTGGTCGTACAGAGTTCACACACCAAACAAAAGATGGCAGATTCGACAAATAGAATAAGCTGTTTAATGATATTCTAATAATATACAGTGTTCATTTCCGAACAATCTGTTTTATTCGGATTTCTTGTGATGTAGTTGGTCTCAACGAGAAATCAACTGCGGTTCTGAGCTGCCATCAGCTAAGTAATATGCGTGCGACCGTGGGGTGCGCGTATTGTAAAGCTGTCTCTATTTCTCTGTATTTTACTAAGGAATAGGTCTTATATGTACTTACTATATGTGAGTTTCGGAAACTCAATTTGAGTACATGTTCACAGTTCAATTTTCTGATAATCTAGTATATTGGAATCATGGAGAATACGGTACCTGGAAAAAGTCATTCAAAATTAAAGTCACTAATGTAAAAGTCATTGAAAAGTAAAAGTCATTAATTCACTTTTAGTCAGGATTTGAAAAATACGAAAACTTTCAAAAATGTCTCAACAGTTTCTGTACTTAATGACTATAACTTTCTAATGACTTTTCCTTTAATGACTTTCAATTTTGAATGACTTATTCTGGTTGCCGGAAAATACGCAATATACGTATTGCTGATTCTGTGATAGTGTGAGTGTATTAGTAAAACTAGTATTTTATTTGTGATTTTCAACTTTGAACCAACTTTTGTTTCTGTTTTTCTCCGTTCTAATGCAGGGGAGCTTTCCTCTTTTTGATTTTCTTCTGTTCTTCTGAGGTGGTCCCGAATTTCACCCGGTCCAATCAGGAAAGTGGGCGGAGACGAGATCGGGGTGGAGTCTGAAATATGGTTCAAGGGTCACGAATAGGGTTATTGAAGGGGGGGGGGGGTTACTTTAACCCCCCCCCCCCGTCAGCTCGACGGTAGGTCAAAACTCAATGCAACAGCAGAACTTCTACCGTTACTGAAGTTGAAAACAGCAGTGTAGTTTGTCAACTGATTACCAGCTAGGTTTGTTGATCAAGACAGTCAAACGAGGATGTGTTTTCATGAAAGCATTAAGTATGGCACTTTGAATACTGTAAGTTTTTCTGTTCAGATGAAAAGAAGTATGTACCTAATTTATCTTGATATTCCTCCATCTTTGCGATGTTTCTCTCTCGTATAACTTTTCGTTGTCTGGCGAAATCATCCCAAATGTATCTTTTGAACTGAAGTCGGTTCTGGGAAGTAGATGCTTTGTTTGCAACGTCTTCCATCTGAAAGAAACTTGGAAATCATGCTATCCGAGAAAGTAATAGTTCTCGTTGGAAGAGATTCGCCGGGCACAGGCAGAGAGAGAGAAGCAGAGAAAGAGAGAGAGAGAGAGAGAGAGAGAGAGAGAGAGAGAGAGAGAGAGAGAGGAGAGAGAGAGAGAGAGAGAGAGAGAGAGAGAGAGAGAGAGAGAGAGAGAGTGGGATAGGTGAGAAGAAGAAAAAGGCGACTATAAAAGGGAAAGAGAGTAGAAGAGGGACAGAGAACGAGAGAGAGGGGAGGGGAATACAGAAGGGTGGGGAAAGAGAGAATGGAGGTCGACGAGTGCGCCAACAACACAGTTAGGTTAATCAGAATTCACAACCGTACCAAAAAGAAGTGCACAATTACTGACCTTTCATTATGTTTCACATGTTTGTAAAGTTGCGGTCATTCACACTCAGACTTTTCAGCGTGCCAATGAATAGTCCAGGCAATTTTTCATCCATTTTTCGTTTTTTCAAAAACTGCAAATATTTGTTAGCGATTGATCAGTTTCATGAGAAAACGTAAACAAAAAATGTCTCCCGAATACTCATGTTCTATCTCAGAGATAGGCATTCGAAAATTTTGGCACAATGCCAATCGGTCTCAGTCAGTATGAAACGAACCATAACTCGTATGTAATCAGTTTCACGTGATAGGAGGGGGGGGATTTATAGTATGGACTGAATACTTCCGGGCAGTGGCGCTTCCGGGAAAAGTATCATTGAAAACAAATCTGAAGAAGATCTAATAGGACTGAAAACAAATAACTTTACAGGTTACGAAAAGTTGGACAGTTTTTTTATGAACAGCCAAAATGCCTCAGGGGTACCTCATTGAAGGGCTTCTAATCAGGGAACATCAGCTGACACGCATGAAAGCATCATAGGCAGAACAATTGTCGCGGGCGGGACTCGAACCCAAGAGCTTTAGGCGGCGCGACCCGCTCAACGAGTTTACTTATTATACACTTTTATGAAACGAGATTGAACCATCCAGTGTAGAGCCCGATATACGATGTCACTTGAAACTTATCTAATAATAAAACTTTTATAAACCGTTTAGATAAATCTTAGTTCGTTTATGTAATATCTTTTTTTGAGTTGACACTATTTCAGTTAGCCTATTACTGTTAATTTCATGGTGTACATTTCAAAACCAACTTTCAGATCCGTACATACTTCTGGCGAACATTCTTAAAACAACATGGTTTTTTACTCTAACAAACTTTCAAACCTGTTTTAAACCCATGGTTAAGTTCAATGTGTTGATTAGAGCACCACCAAACATAACGTTTGATTGCATACAGCATACTGAACTACAGATGGGTGGAATCGATTATCTTAGGAAATTCATGAAACTGAGAGTAGAAGGAGTCGAGAGAAAAAAATGTGGCCAAATGAGCCTAAGTTGCGTTGGTTTCCCAGGGAAACCAGACATCATAGTTTGTGCTTTGCTGACTGGAATATTTATACTGAGCATGAAACAGTTAACCGTTTTGTTCGAGTATATACTGCTCTTGAAACGTTTGACTGTTTTCCATCTTTCATAGGGATGACATTCAATTTTATCTCTTATGTGGTATTGAGTACTTGAGATCAAGCTTCAAATACAAAATCGCAGTTTTTGTATTTTGTTGTATACACCAGGTGTTTAGTAGAATCTTCTATATCAACGAGTTTCTCTACACAAACTCACAAACGACGTAAAAAAACTCTGCGCCCTCCGCTATACGTGTTGTCTCTACATTTCTCTACCGAAGAATACTGTAGAACAACAGTTAGGAACGGAAACGACTACGTGATACAGCTCGTTTCAGATATTTGGAGAGGTTCATTTCTACCGATTATGCTTTGGTCTCTCCGGGAATCAACTCCGTGACCTCTCTGCGTCTCTGCATTCGTCTGGGTGTCTGACTCTCGCCAATCCTCATAAACATCATCTATACTCGGCCATTCACACAAACAACTGCCTTTTTTAGAAGTGGGATGTTGTCTATTCACGTAAAAAAAATTTCATCCTATATCTTATTCGTTTTCAACATCGATTTCTTCTATCACTAATCCTTTCTTGCTCTTATTCTATTTTTCTGTGAACGAGTTAAAGAGGTCCACTCTCTGCAAGAAATTGATCTGTTGCGAAATTGGCACGCAAAATGCATTTGCATCATTTGGCGGGAAGTCCTACACTATTCCTAACTCTTTCTCTTTTGTTTCCTTCCTCTCTTTTTTTTAATCTGTATCTCTCCTTCTCTTCTCCCTTTCTCTCACGTTTTCTCTCGTTCGTAAAGAATAAAAGGAAAACTGATTGAAAATTGAGAGTGTTTCACGCCTGTTATCCGATAAACATAAACAGTTGCCATAAATCCTCAACTTGTTATTGAAATTACAGTCAGTTTCTTTCCTTGATCTCTCCTCCCTTCATCCAGTCAGTAAATTGAGTTGTATCGCGGTCAACTGTTTCGCTGACCTCATTTATGTGATTGAATGTTTCAACTATTGGTAATACCAGAAGAAACCAATATCTATAAAACACGACACTTTGACTTGAATTTCGTTGTCTCTCTGTAAAACGGGAAGTTCAAACTTCTAGAGATAGTTTTCATAATTTCAAGTGTTTACCCGTTTGTGTTCCCCCCCCCCATTGTTATTTGAATTATTCATCTTCGCGCTATTTCTGTTTTGCGTAAAAACCGTGCAACCCAGTCGCTGCATAAGTTTTCCCGTACGGGAAATTTGCATTGTTTACACTTTGCTTTTGATTTTCTATCTTACTTTCATTCAAATGTCTTTTTCTGTAAAGTCTATGACGTTTTGTTGATTGTCATTTTCACTTTCGAACAAAAGTAAGCAAAACACATTTTTCTATTATTTAACTCTCTCAGTTATTTAGTTGACTATTCAATGAACTTCGTTTTTTTGGATGGAATGTATGCTCTAGAATCATGTAAGGTTGTTTCGTCTCTCGTTCTTATCGTTGAGTTTCGTTGTTTAACCAAGAGTGGTACGTTTGAGTTTACTCTTTATATTATTCATCTCTCTGGAAGTCTTTGTTGTGAAACTAACTTTTCCCTCTCCCCTCCCTGACAAGGCGTTGCTATCATTTATTTCTGTTTGTGCGATTACCATGTGAGAAACTAGTTTACCATCTGGAAAATGTGTTTATTTGGTGATGTGTTTATGTTTACTCTCAAATGTTTCATTTAGTCATGATAATGACGAACGACGAGGAGAAGGGCCGGGTTCCGGCGGCGGTTTCGGTGGGCGCCGTGCCGACCACGTCTTCAACTTCCGAGGAGAAGGAAGCCGCGCGACTACTCAATCCCTCAAGTTCACCCACCGACAACCTGGCACTAAATGTAAGAGAATCTAGTTTTCTGTTTTATGAGACTGTTGGATAGCAGAATACAATATGTGAACACACAGTGTACCCAAGGGGCAAGCAGCACGCTTTGGAAATAAACGACAAAATGTTTTGTTTGTTCCAAGTTCACTGATATAAGTCGCGTCCAATTAAAAAGTTTCGAAAACTTGCTTGTTTTTCAGATTCTTGTCAGTCCTGCAGAGATCGCCAGCGCAAGAGAGAACGTGTTACATTTGACCAGTTTATTCAATAGTTGTCAAACCGGAAATAATATATATTGACAACTGTCATAATGAAGGTGACCATTGGTGAGAACTACAAGCAGAACCATATGAAAAGTAATCGCTGACCACTGGCAACATAAAATGACAATGGCCACAACTTTATGAAACAATGACGGTGGACATGCTGATGATCAACTAAGATGACTATGGTCAACAGAATGAAACAAGCCAATTACAATTCAAAATGACGTCCGTTGACTGAGTTACATAGTTTTAATAGTCGATTCGCTAATATGATGATAGTTATTCAGCCAACGAAAATGTAGCTACATAATAATGATATTAACTTGAATAACTAGGTCTAACTTGAATAGTCGACTTTGAGAACGAATAAATACAATCTTCTCCATAATAGCACGGCAAATACATTTGATACATGTGAAAAAGCCTAATGGGCACGTGGTCACCACTAGAACCGCAGAAATCAAATACAACATGAATCAACCTAAACCGTGGAGAAAATAACACAGCAGAAAAGAAATAATGATGGGAAGCAACGATAAATAGATACAAAACCGAACTATTCAGGTTTTAGTCACTCTTCTTCGTTTATTGATTGGTTGTATGGGTTGCCAACGTCGTCCGCCAGTTCGGTTGTTCTCTATGAACTTGTTGAGCGTGGCTCTCTGTGTCACTGTAGATGCGGGACTGACTGGGACACACTTGGATCGTATTCGTGAGAGCAGAGTGGCAATGGTGTCTGAAAATACTATTTTAAAGTTATTAACGAAAAGGTGAAATGGCTTTTTCGAGACGATTGGACCATGGAAAGTAGTTCAAATTCGGCCTAACAAGTTCCGGTCACTCAAAAGCCGGGACCGCGGCGAACCGAAACGCCAATAAGTTTGTGGAAAACAAAACTACTAAGAAGCGACATTGAAACTACCCGGTTTCCCCACTCTGTGGAGAGGTAGGCCGCTCGGTTAGGTTTCCAAGGTGACACAGCAAAATGCTCGGTTTGGTTGGTGGTCTGATTCGAACAATGCTTATTATGTTGATTCATTATTACATTGAATTATTCGCTGAAGAACAAGGAGGTCAAGAGGATTTGGAAACAGTAAAGCAAATTAACCATTGTGTTGAATTTTCTTTTTGCATTATTTTGAACGTGAATATTGCGTTTATGCGCGATATTACCTGTTTATGTCGAAAACATGATACAAAACTCATTTGAACCACTATACAAAATGGAATAAATTGATCATACGCAATTCTTCAACAATTCAACTGTTTAAGTGGCAACATGAAAAATAATTACCTGAGTTGGAATACTGATTCTCCAATTCCTGTCCCAAGTCTTGAAAATGAAGAAGTTGGGTTGGATCCAGGTATGGAGTGACTGCGGCTATCACTGTGGAGATGGCGGTGTTCAATCTTAGAACTCGAAGTGGCAAAATGTCCGGCATGAATTTTGTGGCTTCTTCTGCTTTGGCTCGAGTCTGAAGCAGCGTTTTTGAATTCAAAAACATTAAAATCTACCAGCAAGGGATAGGTAACCAGGAATAACCGAGATTATAGGTAGCCGGGATTCTCAGGTACATGGGAGAATGCCCTAAATAACAATTCCTGATATCTTATAGTTTGCTGGCTTAAGCTGACCTCGATATTTCATTATTATAAACAGTTCATTACACGTTTGGGTTCAGAAATAGCTTGTAACTGATAAAGTTAATATGTCACATTAGGAAATAACACTGCACTTATCGTACGTTGTACATTGAATTGGTAACGATTCTTCTCGACTACCTTGTAATTTTTAATCATATGAGGATTTTCTGCACTGTAAGAGAATCGTTAGACAAACGTTATTCACGTAGAAGCGGAAAAAACGACAAAAGTGCCAAAGTTTAGTTTTGTGGGGTTCCTACCTCAAACATTGGCCATTCTTTTATGCGGCCAGTGGATTCATCGGCAAATTCTGCATTGCCAAGCCATCTACAATAGGAGAAGGATACACCGCCTGAAATATAAAAATGCGTTCCCCTAATAAGATGAGAAGAAAATGTGGCTGGCGTTCTCTGAAGGTTTTCCATTTCAGCGTTGAGAAAAACATGAATATAGTACATAGTAACCAATTTGTATTGTGAGAAATGATTCAGTTTTATTCGCAAATGGGTTGTTGCAAAGGCTAGAAATGTGTGAATTTAAGATAGATAATACAAGTTGTTGTGTATCAGATCGTAGTGCATAACCCACCGTTTCCGTCCCTTCTGAAAATGAACTGATGTTGACTCGCTTTCCATTCGTAGCCCTTAGTCATTCCGCATAGGGGTGAGAACGAATACACTGGAGGTACAGTTTGCACTTGATGAACACTTCTCATTTTCTTCAAATAATCGAGTAGGTCTGAAATTCACAGAGTACCAGTTCAACAGAAAAAACATCTCTTCTAACAAATTCGGAACTAACTATCGAAAAACGTTGGTTTAGTGAACAATTAAGATGACGATTCTTATTCTCCACGACCTCTTCGGGAGTAAGCGGAGTGCAATAAAGTCAGTAAAACGGAGAGCCTACTGTAAGGTCCGAAAAAGTCGCGCAACGTTTCTAATCACCTTCCAGAGTGTGTATGTCTGTGGTGCGCATTGACTTCCGCAAAGATCCGAAAAAAGCGTCAACGCTGTCGTGTGTATGTCCAACAGCAGAGTACACAACACGGATCTGAATGAGCATTTTAGGTTCAATGTTCACTAATTGCAAGTGGAAAATAGCAAAAAGTTCACTAGTGATTTTGGAGAATAGAACTGCATGCATGAATAGGTTAGTTTTTCGAACAAGCGTACTGTTTTAAACCCGTTCCGTAGTGTGAAATCTCACCTCTTCCAGTTCTTTCACTTGTAGAAGGAGCCAGGAACAGAACCCGAAGAACGCATCGGACTTATTGGCTATACAGTTATCCTGGTGGATAACGAGCATAGGCGGGACCACAGTCATCTGAATTAGAAACGACCTACCAGAAAAGTGGATTCGACGTAAATGAAATGCTTAACATCCCAGTTGCCTGATCACACTCTGAGATCGGAAACACTGCGAATCGGAAACACTGCGACGGCCTATATTATCCCCCTGATCTCGCGTGGGCCCGGACAGCAATTAAACAGTCCCAATTTAACGTAGCTCAGTTACACATTTCGCTAATTTATCAGCCAAACAAAAGTAGACTACTGTCTCTCAAACTTCTTGGGGGCAATCTTTGTTTCAGGGGTGCAACAATCTTAATGTTGATGTTATACGAAGAGGCTGCCGGATAGACATTAAGCAATTAAATAGTATTCAATATCGTATGCAGGAGTTCCAAATTACCATATCTAATGTTATGAAAAGAATAGTACCAACTCACTTCGTCCAGAGTGTGCAGTAGCATGGACACATAGTAGTCGGAACCACCCTCGGTGGCCGACGCTGGGTTCAGATATACGTAGTTTGTGTAGCTTCCACCATCTGAATTCATTACTTTCAAATTGGTATGATCGACTTGTTCAGTTCATGGAACAAACGAGAAATTTCAATAAACTGCAAAACGAATAACGGCACGAGTTTGAATGTTAGTATAAAGAACAAGCGGTGTGTTAGACATACGGCCAATTCTACAACTAACGGGGTTTTTAGGTAACCTAAACCTTTTTTGATAACCTATTTTTGTGGTTGCCTTGGTAGGTAACCTGAAAGTAAACTGAAACTAAAATCCGGTTACCGTTCAAACTAACGGTAAAAACCACATTTTGCCTCAGAAAAACAGGTAACCGGTTTTTTCAATTTAGGTTACCAACCGGTTACCTGCTGAGGTTACCTGAGAAAGAGGTTACCAAAAAAGGGTTAGGTACCTAAAAACCCGGTTAGGTATAGAATTTACCGAATCATACACTTACTTGAGTTCTGCTTCGCAAGCTGCACCGTGTGAAGGCATGCTGGGATCCTTGAACCGTCTGTGATTCCTTTCCCCCTCGACACAAGAGCGGGAAGTTTGGTTCCATCCTTCGCCATCGAGTCGTGCTTCAGAACGGCAAGTCGGGATGGTTCAGCACGAGCCATCCGTTCCGTGGCTTTGATGAGGTATCTTTCCTTGCTGAAAACGACGATATTCAGTTTTCTGAGCTGGTTTAAAACTGCCCCGACTTTCGCTACACCTGCATTTTTTGGAATCTTCATGCTTACAGACAAAACTTGTTTAGTAATCGACAGGCTCCCACCAAAATTGTTAATGGATACGACCCAGTGTGTAGTAGACTTGTTGCTACGAACATTGACTGCACACTGTCTTGAGAACCTGTGGCGAAAAGTGATCCCACCGTATATCCTCGAAATGTAGTCTTCTCATCCACACGATTTCTCTACGTTTTGATGCATTCCCGCGGTTCAGAATCAACGATCTCGCCAATAGAGAACACGTAGAGCAACGCAAGTGCGAGTCTGCCTGTGAACAAATAAATAATTCAATGATGTTGAAATTGAAAAAAATATGAAGCAAGCAATTGAGTAAATGATGAATAGTCAAAAACAAAAGGTATCGCAAACTTTTACTAAGGAAACATGAGACATTACGGGTTTGTATGTAAAAAACGAGCCAGTTTCATAGACCTGAGTAAGCGAAACACTTTATCTAGAAAATTTGATTGCCACTTGAAAATATGGTTTTGTTTTACGATTCAATAAGTTGCGACTTGAAAATATGGTTTTGTTTTACGGTTCAATAAGTTGCGATTTGTCAAATGTCTTGAAATAGAACAACGTAATGTAATGTTACCTGTTTGAACTTGGCACGTCTTTTCGTGATGGCTCGGAAACGTGTATACTTGAACGACTCATCTGGACGGCACTCCTTAGCGAAGTCGCTGAAAACGTAAAAAAAACATTTGGAAAAATGTATCCCGTAAAAAGAAATACGGCTTCCGCTTCCGAAACAGCGAGAACCACTAATGGATACTAGATTCGCAAATTCTCCTTTGGGAGCCTATTTACGTTTTTGAATTCGCAAAATAGTTTCCGGAAGAGTAAACAATGCTACTTCGCTATCCACAGAACTATTGTAGAGAAGGTTGAAATTGGCACATTTTTTGATGATTGCTCGTCTGGTTGACGAAACTACGATAAATTGTGAAAGGTAAGGCTTTCACCAGTCGGAGAGTACCGGTTCTCGTTTTCAATTATGACGTCTCTAATGGTAAGCCTTGTCTGAGCTGGCTGGACGCCAGATTATACAGTCCACTATAAACAATCAAATTTCGACCAATACGATTCAAACTTGTTTAATATAATTCAACAACACTGCAAATTGTCTGAAAATTTCCATTAATCTGATTTCCTATCAAAACGCTCCAAAATGGGTCTTTGGTAAGCCTTGTCTAAGCTGGCTGGACGCCAGATTATACAGTCCACTATAACAATCAAATTTCGACCAATACGATTCAAACTTGTTTAATATAATTCAACAACACTGCAAATTGTCTGAAAATTTCCATTAATCTGATTTCCTATCAAAAACGCTCCAAAATGGGTCTTTGGTAAGCTTGTCTAAGCTGGCTGGACGCCAGATTATACAGTCCACTATAACAATCAAATTTCGACCAATACGATTCAAACTTGTTTAATATAATTCAACAACACTGCGAATTGTCTGAAAATTTCCATTAATCTGATTTCCTATCAAAAACGCTCCAAAATGGGTCTTTGGTAAGCCTTGTCTGAGCTGGCTGGACGCCAGATTATACAGTCCACTATAACAATCAAATTTCGACCAATACGATTCAAACTTGTTTAATACAATTCAACAACACTGCAAGTTGTCTGAAAATTTCCATTAATCTGATTTCCTATCAAAAACGCTCCAAAATGGGTCTTTGGTAAGCCTTGTCTAAGCTGGCTGGACGCCAGATTATACAGTCCACTATAACAATCAAATTTCGACCAATACGATTCAAACTTGTTTAATACAATTCAACAACACTGCAAATTGTCTGAAAATTTCCATTAATCTGATTTCCTATCAAAAACGCTCCAAAATGGGTCTTTGGTAAGCCTTGTCTAAGCTGGCTGGACGCCAGATTATACAGTCCACTATAACAATCAAATTTCGACCAATACGATTCAAACTTGTTTAATATAATTCAACAACACTGCGAATTGTCTGAAAATTTCCATTAATCTGATTTCCTATCAAAAACGCTCCAAAATGGGTCTTTGGTAAGCTTGTCTGAGCTGGCTGGACGCCAGATTATACAGTCCACTATAACAATCAAATTTCGACCAATACGATTCAAACTTGTTTAATACAATTCAACAACACTGCAAGTTGTCTGAAAATTTCCATTAATCTGATTTCCTATCAAAAACGCTCCAAAATGGGTCTTTGGTAAGCCTTGTCTAAGCTGGCTGGACGCCAGATTATACAGTCCACTATAACAATCAAATTTCGACCAATACGATTCAAACTTGTTTAATATAATTCAACAACACTGCAAATTGTCTGAAAATTTCCATTAATCTGATTTCCTATCAAAAACGCTCCAAAATGGGTCTTTGGTAAGCCTTGTCTAAGCTGGCTGGACGCCAGATTATACAGTCCACTATAACAATCAAATTTCGACCAATACGATTCAAACTTGTTTAATATAATTCAACAACACTGCGAATTGTCTGAAAATTTCCATTAATCTGATTTCCTATCAAAAACGCTCCAAAATGGGTCTTTGGTAAGCCTTGTCTGAGCTGGCTGGACGCCAGATTATACAGTCCACTATAACAATCAAATTTCGACCAATACGATTCAAACTTGTTTAATACAATTCAACAACACTGCAAGTTGTCTGAAAATTTCCATTAATCTGATTTCCTATCAAAAACGCTCCAAAATGGGTCTTTGGTAAGCCTTGTCTAAGCTGGCTGGACGCCAGATTATACAGTCCACTATAACAATCAAATTTCGACCAATACGATTCAAACTTGTTTAATACAATTCAACAACACTGCAAATTGTCTGAAAATTTCCATTAATCTGATTTCCTATCAAAAACGCTCCAAAATGGGTCTTTGGTAAGCCTTGTCTAAGCTGGCTGGACGCCAGATTATACAGTCCACTATAACAATCAAATTTCGACCAATACGATTCAAACTTGTTTAATACAATTCAACAACACTGCAAATTGTCTGAAAATTTCCATTAATCTGATTTCCTATCAAAAACGCTCCAAAATGGGTCTTTGGTAAGCCTTGTCTAAGCTGGCTAGACGCCAGATTATACAGTCCACTATAACAATCAAATTTCGACCAATACGATTCAAACTTGTTTAATATAATTCAACAACACTGCAAATTGTCTGAAAATTTCCATTAATCTGATTTCCTATCAAAAACGCTCCAAAATGGGTTTTTGGTAAGCTCTCTACCACTTTTGATATCAGAAAAAGTCAATGTAAAAAGAATAGGTGTTGGACATTACAACCACTCTCGATTGCCTGTGACATTGTTAGTTTTCTTCTGAGCTGATTGGAGCCATCCGAATTGTGAAAGATGGTAACACACCTTCTCGAGTAGCCGGCGGGCATTAATATGCCCCCAGTTGGATCCGCTTGCCCCAAGGAATTTATCTGGCAAATTCCTGCAGCGACAGCTTCTATAGTTTTCTCGCGTGTGTATAGAGCCCCTTCTCGGCCGTGAACCCGAGCGCCTTCTTGGTTTGCCTCGATGTTTGCGAACAACCTGAAGCCCTAACTTGCACACGCGAAAATTGAATTGATCATGGAAATAATAGAATTTCGAAAATATAGTTGCTGTGGAATTTGAACACTGCACAGGAGAACTGAGTGACCAAGTTATTTTTTTTTGAAAGGCCATGACAGTGAAGTCAAAACGAGAAACAAAAAAAGCCAGCTACGATAACACGGTAAAAAGGCCTGCTGTTTCTTCTGAGGCCAATTCCACAAGAAGCCCGGTATTTCGTTAACCCTCTCAGTTAACCATTAACCATTAACCGGGTTAACCGTTTTGTTGACCCATTTGTAACCCTCTTTTACAACGTGTTTTGGAGGAAATTTTGGGTTACCAAGTGGTTAACAAAGGGGTTAACCAGGTAACCCGGTTAATGGTTAACTGCTAGGGTTAACGAAATACCGGGTTAAATAAAGAATTCGCCTTCTTCTGAGCAATATGAAATAACACTTGATGTGTTCCGCTTTTGAAAGTGAGATTACAGACCATAATGACTAATACCTGCTCAGACTGAGTCCAAGGACTTGCGCGAAAAGGTTGGAGCAGACCCTAATATTGTCGAGAAGAGGACGCAATTTATTGTCAGCCGTGGTGAGTGGTTTGGTCAGAACCTGAACAGCATTCAGGAAAGTTGAGGCTTCTTGTCCCTTCGACCCACATCCATCAACAGCATTCTAGTAGTTAGAATCGCATGTCTGTAACGGCGTATATAATGAAAAACTGAAACGTAACATGCGAAGACGGCGGATTACACAAGCAACCAGGTTGATATTTGGTTGATATCAACCCGGTTGCATGTGTAATCGGCCGAAGACAATGAAACATGCTAAAAACAAAAACAGTTGTTTATCACAGTGTGAATCTGTAGAAACAAAAAGTTGGCACAAATAGATCTTGTTCACATCTTCTTCCGTAATTTATTTCTAGAACTTCTCCTGATTCTATTTTCCCAAAAACTGCGAAAACTGAATCGATTTTGGTTTGTGACTTACCTTGATATCATCAGGTTACATCCATACATGCAACAAGCTGTTGAGAGAATCTCTACGGAAGTTTTAACTCTCCGCTTGGGTGTAGATCTCCACGCAGGATACGTTTTGTCCAAGGCTTCTAGCACTATTGGACTGGGCATATCAGGTAGTTTGTGACATTCGGCTTCATCTTAAACACAATAAATTAGGGAAGGGACCATTAGATAGGACCGATGAGTCACGAGAAAAAAATACTGGCCCTTCTTTGGGGTAAAACCCTGTTTTTTTCCGGAACCTGAATGGTGTAATCATAAAGTATAAGATTCCCGTTTTTCAATTAACTCGATACTTTGTCCTTGTCAGGAGGTTACCATCCCGGGTGTCCCGGCTAACCCTTCAATGAACTGCTTTACTCAAGAAGACATCGTTGAAATGATCACAAAGGTGCTAACACACACGGAAGCCTTGAGAAATTGAACAAATGAACGTGCTAGTTAGATCCACTGGAATAACTGCTTCAATAGTAAGCGGAGGAACTGATTTAAACGAACCATTTTCAGAATCCGAACTAGGGTCCATACAAGAGAAACTCAAATTTGCTATGCTATCATGATCCTCATTGGATGACATTTACTGAAATATAGAAAACGAAAAATGTTGAAAGTTGTTTGCTCGACTGATTTTATAGAGAAGTAAAGGTAGAGTACATAAACCGTGAAATTGACATCGCAAGTTTTATATAGATGAACAAGTTTATTAACATCTGATCACATAATCGTTGACAGGTCACACTGCAATCTTCTCGGATAGGTCCAATGTTTCCGGGAGAAACTGCTCTGCAACAATAAGGTAATGTGGCTCATTTGCAAGGTCAGTTCAATAGTGCAATAGTATCGCTAATTTAGCTGTATTCTGTCACCTGGATGTACGTTAACTTATTACCGCTGTTTTCTTCTACATTTTCAATACATTGGGCGAGGGCGGCCTGATCAGTGCGCCCCTCCCATCTCTTTGAGTTGACATTTTAGTTCAAAAACCATGTAGTGAACAGACAGCATTATGCCTTGATGTGTGAACATCAGTGGCCGACTATTAACTTTTTCCCGAAACAAGTGACGTTGTATTAATGTGAATTGAGTGGATGAAATCTCACCTGTAAATGTTTCGAAATCTCCTCGCATAATTGAGTCCCGAACCATGAAAACCTTCTCATGTTCAGCAGATATCATCTGAAAACGAAATGTGGTGCCAACATGAATAATATGAAAATTTAGAATACTTATAGTCGGATGATTATGTGCACCAATCCCATGTCAACAGTCTATTAAAGAAACCGTTCCGCTATAATCTGAGTTTCACGAAAAATTTAAAAAGCTTAGAAGGGTTTTCAATGTCTTCCCATAGACGATGAAAAAACTTTCTGATTGAAAATTTTTAAAATTTGCATAACATCAAGCAATAAAAAAGTGGACATGAACATTTTCACCGTGACGCAACTTGACTTGGTTCATTCACGTCCAGATTTATTTTTATTTTTTAGTCTCTATTTGTGTTGCCGTATATGATAGAACGTTTTAAAATGGTTTTGTAGTTCTATAGGCTATTTTGAGCATACCCCGTACGCAACTCCCCTATCGGTGTCATTACGTAAGCACCTTTTCTGACAAAACGAAGCAAGATCGAGATATAAAAGTATATATTTTTGATAATGGTTGTTCATTTGTCAAAAGGTCAGATTGTTAACTCATAGGTGAAAATTAGAGCGGGACGGATTCTTTAAGCTGCGATTGTAAAATGTATGGCAGTTTAAAGTACTGAAGCATTCGGATTGGACCACATAGTCGTTCTACTTTAAGTTTCTGAAATTAATAAACATTAACATAGGTCAAAATTTGTGCTAATGCAACGAAAGTCAGAGCAAGACCCAGATTTGTGAACGTTCATCGAAGATGATCATGTCTTCCAATGAAATCTTGAAATAGTACTGTTTGTGCACCTTTCTCCCACGGACGCTTCCAGAAGTTTCAAGTATGTGTCGGCGACAGCGCCATTACTTGAAGCTGAACAAACTTGTCAAAGAGTAGGAGGTCATTTAGCCTCAATAAGTCCCATGATGAGTAGGCGTGTTGCAAGAAAGTATTGTAAATAACTTACAAACGTGACGGTCTCCAGGTGAAGTCCATGTGAGGATAGGAGCCTTGCAGCAAGACGGGGACTGTTCGCCGAGGAACATTAGTAGTGTACTCCCCCGATTTTTTCACTTCCCCCGATTTTTTCACTTCCCCCGATTTTTTCACTTTTCACAACTGTTTCTAGGCTCCGCCACCGCCACCGATTTTTTCACTTCCCCCGATTTTTTCACTTTTCACAACTGTTTCTAGGCTCCGCCCACCCGCCACCGATTTTTTCACTTCCCCCGATTTTTTCACTTTTTCAATTCTGATAGGCTCCGCCCCCTCCACCAAATTTTTCACTTTTTCATTTCTGATAGGCTCCGCCCCCTCCACCAAATTTTTCACTTTTCAAAATTTCGAAATCCAATCTTCAGAATCCCGCACACATGAGAAAATTTCAAAAACTATAATTGATATGGGTATCATTTCAATCAGGAGATCATGATCTTTCACATGGTCCAGACAGAATTTCGAATTTCGAAAGTTCAAAAGTTTAAACTACAAAAGAGCAAACTACAAAAGTTCAAACAAAACAGTGTTTTCGTAAAAAGATTCATTAGAGCTGTCATAAGATAATATATTGAAAAACTACCTAGTAGCATTTCGAAAATCCGTATCCGTGTTTTCTGTCATACCGTACTCCACAGGATCGAACTCTGGTTCTTCTTCAATGATAAGTCCCTCCAGGTCTAGGTTATTAGGATTGTGTTTTCCGAAATCGGGTTTCTGTTGGAAAAACTCGAGAAACTCTTTCACTTCCGGTAACATTTCTTCATGAGTATTTTTGATATACTCTTCGTAACCATCCATGTCCTCTACGAAATCTTCGGGAATATAGTCCATACTGTCAACTGACGAATCGCTCGAAAAACTTATATTGTCCCAGTCTAATTCGACCAAACCTCTTTCGAAGCTCATGTTTGCGTTAGTGAATGTTACAACATACTGACCTCACTACCCTTTAGACATAACAGACGGGTAGCGAGATAGCGTGTGAGAGAGAGAGTGATTAGAAAGTTATACAATCGATTACGTGGTCCACACTAATTTCGAAAATAAGTATTACACCGTGCGGTTGTCTACAGCCTTTTGACAACAGCCGGATAATGAGAGACTATGTAAATGTAAGAGCGTTCAGATAGTTAGCTTATCATCTAGGGGGGGTGGTTACATATTCGAAAGCATACCTACCACTAGCTAACTGAATGACGACGCTATTCGATCCGGAGAAGAAACTGAAGCGTACAGTGCCTAATAATGATCATCTACATTTCGCCAAGTCGTTAGCTCTTGCCAAGATTATAGCCGACAGAGATTACGCTCAGGGACAGAATGATCAAGTTGAGTTTACACGTTTGAAAAACAAAGTGCAAAGTATTCGTAGGTCTAAACGATTGTGCAAGAAGAAGCTTATACTATTTTGAACAACGCTCAACTCAACCGCAATCAGGAATATTTCGACTTTCCCGATTACCAAACTGTAGCGGATACTATGCAGAACTATAAAATCTGTATATACACGAGAGTTCCTCCAGCAAAAGTGTATTCATTATTGTGGAAAGGCAACGATGCGGGGTACAAAACTATCAACCTAGCTGTTTTCTCTGATGTTTACGATATTTTCAAACCGAATAGGACTACTATTGGAAAGGAAGTATGTGATCTGTGTTCGGAGACCTACGGTAGACGAGATAATCATTTCTGTTCCAAAATGTGTAAACAGTGTAGAAGAGCAGGTTGTCGTGGAGTACAAATACCCCCCACAGAATGTGATGATTGTCATGTACTGTTCTATCGTCAAGAATGTCTCGATGCTCACAAAGTGATACATAGGAACAGTAGCGTGTGTACATTGTTCAAACGTTGTCCTCTACCCAATTGTTTGGTTTTCTACAAACCACGTAATTTGCGTGATGGTGTTCATATTTGTGGTAATACGAAATGGTGTTCTGATTGCTCGAACCATGTGAACGTGGATACTCATAATTGTTGCTGGATTCCACCAAACGATGATCAGAAAGGAAAAGTGTATGAGAAACAGCAAAAGTACAAAATTTTGATTTACGATCTGGAAACGGTTCTTCTTGAAAAATCAGACGATCTCACAGACTTCTGTGAACAATATACCAATTTCATTGGATATTCAATGTTCTGTCAAGATTGTATTGCACATCTCTTGATCATGAATGCGTTAATTGTGGTCCACTGAGAACAGGTCATTTCAAATGGAATCGAGCTGACGAGCCCCGTTCTTCGGTTGTGAAGAAATTTCTACACTTTATACTGTACGATAAGTCTCTTGAAAACGCGATTGTCGTAGCCCACAACGTTGGAAGATTTGATTTACACTTTCTCATACCATCTTTGATAGAATGGGGTATTTTCCCCGATATGCTGAAAAATGGTATGAAAGTGATTCAGATGAAAATCACACGTGAAGACGAAGCCACACATAACAATTTGGTTTTCAAGGATTCTTTCCTTTTCGTACCAGTAGCTCTCTCTGCCATGCCGAAAGCTTTCGGTTTTCCTGAAATGAAAAAAGGTACCTTCCCGTACCTATACAATCATCCAGACCGCTATGGTACAATCTCTGCGTCTCTGCCCCCTATTGAGTTCTACAATCCGAAGGATATGAAGAAGGCGGGATACCAGGAACTGACAAGTTGGCATGAGGAGAATATTGAGAACGAGTTTGACTTCGACAAGGAACTATTCGAATACTGTATGGATGATGTTAGGATTCTACATCAAGGTGTTTCGCGTTATATTCGAACCTCGATAGAACCACATCATTCAATCCTCTGGTACATTCGTGCACGTTTGCATCTTTCTCGTTCTTCATATTGAAACAGAAACACATGAAACCTGATCAGATTGCTATAATACCTGAACATGGATATCATTCAAATGACGTCCAGTCGAAACTGGCTATAAGCTATTTCAAGTGGGTTGAGAATGTTGAAAATATCGATCTTCAGTATGCTCTGAAAGGTGGAGAGAAAGTTGTTCACATAGGAGGTCGACGTGTTAAATTTGATGCGTTTTATGCTCCTACCAATACTGTTTATGAAGTGCTCGGTTGTTGGATTCATCGATGTATCACACATACACAGGACGATACTGAACATCCGTACTACAAGAAAACAATGGCCCAAATTCGACATGAAACACAAGAACGTCTGGATCTTATTACCTCTGCTGGGTACAATTTAAAAATTCAATGGGAACATGATATTGAAGCCGAATTGTTGACAAACAGAGAAATGAGAAAGTTTTTCAAAGACAATCAGCATTACAAACGTTTGAGAGTGCGCGACTCGTTTTGTGGAGGTAGGACTCAGAACTACCGATTGTATGCCCGGGCAAAACCTTCTGAAAACATCACTCTCCAACATCGTGACGTGGTTTCGATGTACCCGTATCTACTGTGTAACAATGAGATGCCTTTGGGTCAGCCTGAAGTTATCACGTCTGATTTCTCCCCAATTACTCTCCCCCTTCCCTACAATGGTTTATACTTGATTGATATTCTCCCGCCGCGTGATTTGTTGCACCCTGTCATTCCATTCAAACATGACAGTCGACTCATTTTCGGTCTTTGCCGGGAATGTATCTATGCCAAACATGACGGTGACTGTCCTCATGAGGACGAGGAAGACAGATATCTTCACGTTACAGTATACCAGGCAGAGTTGGAATTGGCGTTGCGTCATAATTACAAAGTACTTCGTGTGTATGAGGTGTACAATTGGGGAAGCCCCGCTCAATGGTCAAGAGATTTCTTCCGTGACTTTCTGGTGAAGTTTATTAAAATCAAAACGGAAGCTTCAGGATGGCCCAGAGAAAACATGACTGACCAGGAAAAACGTACGTTCGTTCAAGAGTTCTACGATCATGAGGATATACTGGTGGATGAAACAAAAATGGTCAAGAATCCGGAAGCAAGAGCTATCGCAAAAATCATCATTTCATCGGTATGGGGGAAAATGGCTGAAACAGATGACAAGATCACTACCTCTTTTCACCATGCCGATAGTGATGAGCTATCAAAGAAATTGAATGATGTTACTCTGAAAACGGTAGATATGCAGCTGATTGGTGATACCCATATGATTTCTACTCGAAAGAAGGAAAACTATCAGAAACCGCGCCCGTTCACCAACGTAGCCTATGCCAGTATTGTCTGTTCGCTAGGACGTGTGGAACTCTACAAAATGTTGGAACGACTAGGTCCTCTTGCTTGTTACGGAGATACAGACAGTGGGATATACGTCATTGAAAACGGCGATGATAAATTAGCGGATATGGCGGGAGAGTTTCTGGGTAAATGGAGCTCAGAAGTACCAGAAGGATACCGCATTATGGATTTCGCCTCGACTGGACCCAAGGTTTACAGCTACAGACTACAGAACAACGAGGATGGTACTATAAAGGAGATCGTTAAAGCTAGGGGGATTTCACAATCATTTTCGAATAGTGCGCTAGTGAACTTCAATAGTATTAGACGTCTAGCACGGGGACTAGTGTCTGATATTGAGCGTGAAATTGTGACCGAAAAAAATGAAATTGTGAAAACTCTGGGCCATGTCTACACGGTGAGAAGATCGAAAAAGTTGCGACCAGTTATGAAGAAAGTGCGATTCTTCCCCGACTTCACCACCAAGCCCTTTGGATGGAAAGAATGAAATGAACAAAATGTTTATATGTATATATAATGTAAATAAATGTATGATATCAAATATTTTTAAATAATGAAAATTGAGTTGCGAAAAATACAGTCTGAAACAAAACAGCGTCATAAACCTACAGTAACCCCTCTCTCTGCTCCCTCCAAATCTAGCACTATGTCTCGGCTACAGTACACCTTTCTCTGCGTCCTACACGTGGCACACACTATCTCCCAATCTTTCTCCTCCCTCTCTCTCTCCCTCTCTCTCTCTCTCTCTCTCGTTCTCTCTAACTCTCTTAATACAAGTATTTTATACAACATGTCCAGACACAATTCTATTACCTGAACATTTTACACGTTTTTTTTTTCATTGAAGGAACTTTTGGTTACATATAGTTTATGTACATTGAATGAAACAATATAAAAATAGCACACAGAATCCTGGAGAATGTTATACAGATAATACGTATAAAACGAATAAATAATAACAGAACAACAATTTAAATATTAATACATTACACGGTTTTTCATTGAAGGAACTTTTGGTTATATATAAGATTATGTACATTGAATGAAACAATATAAAAATAGCACACAGATTCCTGGAGAATGTTATACAGATAATACGTATAAAACGAATAAATAATAACAAAACAACAGGTTAAATAATAATATATGAATAAATTAAATAGTAACATAACAACAATTTAAATATTAATGCAACAATAAGTTGAATAAATAAATCAATAAGGGAATGGAGAACGTATATTAGCTGACCTATTAGGGTAAAGAAACATTTAAAACAGATCCCGAGAGCGAACAGAAGTTAAGGTTCGGTTTTTTAGTTCGAAAGAGGAATGGGTTCGTTCGCAAAAAACTAGATGAGAATTCTTTATTTAATAACCGGCTCTCTGAGAATGTTCCACCAAATAGTTCAGCTAAAGAGGTAGAGAACCTACTCCAAGTTCCAAGGTCCGCGACAGTTGGGCATGTGAAGGACTCCAAATGCCATGTCCTAATACACTGACGGCAGAATATATGCCTACCGTCAGTGCGCGACTCTGTCGCAGGACAGGCAACCCAATCCTTGACGACGGTCGTGTCGCGTAGGCACAGCTGCAAAATAAATTGATAGGTAACACTATGAGGCTATCTGAATAAAGACTGCTGATGTAATTAGACTTTGCACAAGAAGAAATGTGTGATATTTTATCTCTATAATGGTAATAACTTCTAATCCCCTCCATTTTCGCTGATGTGGAAATAACATGTTTCATTTTCTATATCAATGAATATTCTTAAACTGACTCTCATGGAAGTGAATTTGAGTTCCTAATAAGGGTAAGTTTATTTTATCACATGTCACAAGTTCCCTCTTTCCAGCTCAACCCTATGATTCGTTCTATACTGATGTAAAAAACTGTATAACTAGAAAGGATCGACTAGGATAGATAGAGTAACTAACCGGACACTCAGTGTCTGGATCTACCGCGACATCGACCGAAGACGTCTTGGGAGGAAGAGGTGAACGTGGTTGCGGCTGTGTTGCCAAACGGACTATCTCCTGCCAGGACAACCTTTCAGCCGGACGCGAAGGGTTGTTGTAGGTCATAACGGCCGCCGAGCGATTTATGCGCTCGACAAAAGGCCCGGGGACAACGCTGAAAAAAATCAAATCTAATTATTGTGATTTCGGGCATATTCTGACTCTCGAGGATTATGTACGACTTCCAAAATAACTTGTTTGCACATCTAATTACCATCAAGATACTGTTTCAATTCAAAAATCGATTGTATAACATGATGCGAAAAAGTTTATCTGAATAAATGTTAACTGTTCAATAAACTTTGCAAAATCATTTTCGAGAGATATTCGTTCCTAAGCACTAAAAAACCCACCGATCATGGCTTTGAGGTGCGTTTGCGTCATATGTGGGAGGCATCTGAATCATCTGTCGGGGATTATGTACGAATCCCCGTTCACCGATTTCTCCCTCACCCTGAATAATAGTTTTGTTATCAAGAACTTTTGTTCACATTTTTCACCCGATTAAAGCATACTCCCCCAAATGTAGGTTTACAACAGTTTCCTCTATTCATTATTCGCTGAAAATGTTACATAAGGATTTTAAAAAGTGTATAAGAAGAACGAATAGTGACGCTAAGTCTATTCGCTACAATGTGATTCCAGTCCTCAAAAAATATTCAGCAAAATCCTGTGTTTTTCTACGATTCACTTGTATATTCCTCTACATTTTTTTTCGTAATTTGCTCATATTTCCTACACGGTAATCACATTTTTTTGACGTTTCGAGAATACACTAACATGTCGAGATCTTATAAATAATTTAGTTAATAGAAGGTAAATGTCTCAAGGCTGAATAATCAAAACAATAAACAGAGAAACAATCCTACAAAAAAGAGTTATACTTCCTTACCTCACGACGGAACCTCGCTCCTATTCCGTTCCTCACACGTTCCCAGAAGGGATCAACATTCTCTCCCTCTCTCTCTCTCTCTGTCCTCCTCTCCAGCGGGAATCATGAGACTCATCAAAAACCAGAACATCGTAATCAGCTGTCTGGAATAAACAAAAGTTGGAACTATAACACTCGAAGAATTTCCAATCTTACAGTAATCTAATCAATATTTTACGTATCTTTTTTTCAAATGCTCTTTTACATATAAATGGAGAGAATGCGAAGACAAACTTTGTTAGGTTACTTAAATATGTCTGAGGCTCAACATTTCAGACATCAAACTACAAATATACCAAAATATGGGAGTTCTCGTAAATCGTTAGCAATGAACGAGTTTTCAATAAAGGGTTGAGGAAGAAAAAGCTCTTAAAACCCCCAGACATCAAACTACAAATATACCAAAATCTGGGAGATCTCGTAACTCGATAGCAATGATCGAGGTTTCAATAAAGGTTTGAGGAAGAAAAAGCTCTTAAAAACCCCCAGACATCAAACTACAAATATACCAAAATCTGGGAGATCTCGTAACTCAATAGCAATGATCGAGGTTTCAATAAAGGTTTGAGGAAGAAAAAGCTCTTAAAAACCCCCAGACATCAAACTACAAATATACCAAAATCTGGGAGATCTCGTAACTCAATAGCAATGATCGAGGTTTCAATAAAGGTTTGAGGAAGAAAAAGCTCTTAAAAACCCCCAGACATCAAACTACAAATATACCAAAATCTGGGAGATCTCGTAACTCGATAGCAATGATCGAGGTTTCAATAAAGGTTTGAGGAAGAAAAAGCTCTTAAAAACCCCCAGACATCAAACTACAAATATACCAAAATCTGGGAGATCTCGTAACTCGATAGCAATGATCGAGGTTTCAATAAAGGTTTGAGGAAGAAAAAGCTCTTAAAAACCCCCAGACATCAAACTACAAATATACCAAAATCTGGGAGATCTCGTAACTCAATAGCAATGATCGAGGTTTCAATAAAGGTTTGAGGAAGAAAAAGCTCTTAAAAACCCCCAGACATCAAACTACAAATATACCAAAATCTGGGAGATCTCGTAACTCGATAGCAATGATCGAGGTTTCAATAAAGGTTTGAGGAAGAAAAAGCTCTTAAAAACCCCCAGACATCAAACTACAAATATACCAAAATCTGGGAGATCTCGTAACTCAATAGCAATGATCGAGGTTTCAATAAAGGTTTGAGGAAGAAAAAGCTCTTAAAAACCCCCAGACATCAAACTACAAATATACCAAAATCTGGGAGATCTCGTAACTCGATAGCAATGATCGAGGTTTCAATAAAGGTTTGAGGAAGAAAAAGCTCTTAAAAACCCCCAGACATCAAACTACAAATATACCAAAATCTGGGAGATCTCGTAACTCGATAGCAATGATCGAGGTTTCAATAAAGGTTTGAGGAAGAAAAAGCTCTTAAAAACCCCCAGACATCAAACTACAAATATACCAAAATCTGGGAGATCTCGTAACTCGATAGCAATGATCGAGGTTTCAATAAAGGTTTGAGGAAGAAAAAGCTCTTAAAAACCCCCAGACATCAAACTACAAATATACCAAAATCTGGAGATCTCGTAACTCAATAGCAATGATCGAGGTTTCAATAAAGGTTTGAGGAAGAAAAAGCTCTTAAAAACCCCCAGACATCAAACTACAAATATACCAAAATCTGGGAGATCTCGTAACTCGATAGCAATGATCGAGGTTTCAATAAAGGTTTGAGGAAGAAAAAGCTCTTAAAAACCCCCAGACATCAAACTACAAATATACCAAAATCTGGGAGATCTCGTAACTCGATAGCAATGATCGAGGTTTCAATAAAGGTTTGAGGAAGAAAAAGCTCTTAAAAACCCCCAGACATCAAACTACAAATATACCAAAATCTGGAGATCTCGTAACTCAATAGCAATGATCGAGGTTTCAATAAGGTTTGAGGAAGAAAAAGCTCTTAAAAACCCCCAGACATCAAACTACAAATATACCAAAATCTGGGAGATCTCGTAACTCGATAGCAATGATCGAGGTTTCAATAAAGGTTTGAGGAAGAAAAAGCTCTTAAAAACCCCCAGACATCAAACTACAAATATACCAAAATCTGGGAGATCTCGTAACTCGATAGCAATGATCGAGGTTTCAATAAAGGTTTGAGGAAGAAAAAGCTCTTAAAAACCCCCAGACATCAAACTACAAATATACCAAAATCTGGGAGATCTCGTAACTCGATAGCAATGATCGAGGTTTCAATAAAGGTTTGAGGAAGAAAAAGCTCTTAAAAACCCCCAGACATCAAACTACAAATATACCAAAATCTGGGAGATCTCGTAACTCGATAGCAATGATCGAGGTTTCAATAAAGGTTTGAGGAAGAAAAAGCTCTTAAAAACCCCCAGACATCAAACTACAAATATACCAAAATCTGGGAGATCTCGTAACTCGATAGCAATGATCGAGGTTTCAATAAAGGTTTGAGGAAGAAAAAGCTCTTAAAAACCCCCAGACATCAAACTACAAATATACCAAAATCTGGGAGATCTCGTAACTCGATAGCAATGATCGAGGTTTCAATAAAGGTTTGAGGAAGAAAAAGCTCTTAAAAACCCCCAGACATCAAACTACAAATATACCAAAATCTGGGAGATCTCGTAACTCGATAGCAATGATCGAGGTTTCAATAAAGGTTTGAGGAAGAAAAAGCTCTTAAAAACCCCCAGACATCAAACTACAAATATACCAAAATCTGGCGAGATCTCGTAACTCAATAGCAATGATCGAGGTTTCAATAAAGGTTTGAGGAAGAAAAAGCTCTTAAAAACCCCCAGACATCAAACTACAAATATACCAAAATCTGGGAGATCTCGTAACTCGATAGCAATGATCGAGGTTTCAATAAAGGTTTGAGGAAGAAAAAGCTCTTAAAAACCCCCAGACATCAAACTACAAATATACCAAAATCTGGGAGATCTCGTAACTCAATAGCAATGATCGAGGTTTCAATAAAGGTTTGAGGAAGAAAAAGCTCTTAAAAACCCCCAGACATCAAACTACAAATATACCAAAATCTGGGAGATCTCGTAACTCGATAGCAATGATCGAGGTTTCAATAAAGGTTTGAGGAAGAAAAAGCTCTTAAAAACCCCCAGACATCAAACTACAAATATACCAAAATCTGGGAGATCTCGTAACTCGATAGCAATGATCGAGGTTTCAATAAAGGTTTGAGGAAGAAAAAGCTCTTAAAAACCCCCAGACATCAAACTACAAATATACCAAAATCTGGGAGATCTCGTAACTCGATAGCAATGATCGAGGTTTCAATAAAGGTTTGAGGAAGAAAAAGCTCTTAAAAACCCCCAGACATCAAACTACAAATATACCAAAATCTGGGAGATCTCGTAACTCGATAGCAATGATCGAGGTTTCAATAAAGGTTTGAGGAAGAAAAAGCTCTTAAAAACCCCCAGACATCAAACTACAAATATACCAAAATCTGGGAGATCTCGTAACTCAATAGCAATGATCGAGGTTTCAATAAAGGTTTGAGGAAGAAAAAGCTCTTAAAAACCCCCAGACATCAAACTACAAATATACCAAAATCTGGGAGATCTCGTAACTCGATAGCAATGATCGAGGTTTCAATAAAGGTTTGAGGAAGAAAAAAGCTCTTAAAAACCCCCAGACATCAAACTACAAATATACCAAAATCTGGGAGATCTCGTAACTCAATAGCAATGATCGAGGTTTCAATAAAGGTTTGAGGAAGAAAAAGCTCTTAAAAACCCCCAGACATCAAACTACAAATATACCAAAATCTGGGAGATCTCGTAACTCAATAGCAATGATCGAGGTTTCAATAAAGGTTTGAGGAAGAAAAAGCTCTTAAAAACCCCCAGACATCAAACTACAAGTATACCAAAATCTGGGAGATCTCGTAACTCGATAGCAATGATCGAGGTTTCAATAAAGGTTTGAGGAAGAAAAAGCTCTTAAAAACCCCCAGACATCAAACTACAAATATACCAAAATCTGGGAGATCTCGTAACTCGATAGCAATGATCGAGGTTTCAATAAAGGTTTGAGGAAGAAAAAGCTCTTAAAAACCCCCAGACATCAAACTACAAATATACCAAAATCTGGGAGATCTCGTAACTCGATAGCAATGATCGAGGTTTCAATAAAGGTTTGAGGAAGAAAAAGCTCTTAAAAACCCCCAGACATCAAACTACAAATATACCAAAATCTGGGAGATCTCGTAACTCGATAGCAATGATCGAGGTTTCAATAAAGGTTTGAGGAAGAAAAAGCTCTTAAAAACCCCCAGACATCAAACTACAAATATACCAAAATCTGGGAGATCTCGTAACTCGATAGCAATGATCGAGGTTTCAATAAAGGTTTGAGGAAGAAAAAGCTCTTAAAAACCCCCAGACATCAAACTACAAATATACCAAAATCTGGGAGATCTCGTAACTCATAGCAATGATCGAGGTTTCAATAAAGGTTTGAGGAAGAAAAAGCTCTTAAAAACCCCCAGACATCAAACTACAAATATACCAAAATCTGGGAGATCTCGTAACTCGATAGCAATGATCGAGGTTTCAATAAAGGTTTGAGGAAGAAAAAGCTCTTAAAAACCCCCAGACATCAAACTACAAATATACCAAATCTGGGAGATCTCGTAACTCAATAGCAATGATCGAGGTTTCAATAAAGGTTTGAGGAAGAAAAAGCTCTTAAAAACCCCCAGACATCAAACTACAAATATACCAAAATCTGGGAGATCTCGTAACTCGATAGCAATGATCGAGGTTTCAATAAAGGTTTGAGGAAGAAAAAGCTCTTAAAAACCCCCAGACATCAAACTACAAATATACCAAAATCTGGGAGATCTCGTAACTCAATAGCAATGATCGAGGTTTCAATAAAGGTTTGAGGAAGAAAAAGCTCTTAAAAACCCCCAGACATCAAACTACAAATATACCAAAATCTGGGAGATCTCGTAACTCGATAGCAATGATCGAGGTTTCAATAAAGGTTTGAGGAAGAAAAAGCTCTTAAAAACCCCCAGACATCAAACTACAAATATACCAAAATCTGGGAGATCTCGTAACTCGATAGCAATGATCGAGGTTTCAATAAAGGTTTGAGGAAGAAAAAGCTCTTAAAAACCCCCAGACATCAACTACAAATATACCAAAATCTGGGAGATCTCGTAACTCAATAGCAATGATCGAGGTTTCAATAAAGGTTTGAGAAGAAAAAGCTCTTAAAAACCCCCAGACATCAAACTACAAATATACCAAAATCTGGGAGATCTCGTAACTCGATAGCAATGATCGAGGTTTCAATAAAGGTTTGAGGAAGAAAAAGCTCTTAAAAACCCCCAGACATCAAACTACAAATATACCAAAATCTGGGAGATCTCGTAACTCGATAGCAATGATCGAGGTTTCAATAAAGGTTTGAGGAAGAAAAAGCTCTTAAAAACCCCCAGACATCAAACTACAAATATACCAAAATCTGGGAGATCTCGTAACTCAATAGCAATGATCGAGGTTTCAATAAAGGTTTGAGGAAGAAAAAGCTCTTAAAAACCCCCAGACATCAAACTACAAATATACCAAAATCTGGGAGATCTCGTAACTCGATAGCAATGATCGAGGTTTCAATAAAGGTTTGAGGAAGAAAAAGCTCTTAAAAACCCCCAGACATCAAACTACAAATATACCAAAATCTGGGAGATCTCGTAACTCAATAGCAATGATCGAGGTTTCAATAAAGGTTTGAGGAAGAAAAAGCTCTTAAAAACCCCCAGACATCAAACTACAAATATACCAAAATCTGGGAGATCTCGTAACTCGATAGCAATGATCGAGGTTTCAATAAAGGTTTGAGGAAGAAAAAGCTCTTAAAAACCCCCAGACATCAAACTACAAATATACCAAAATCTGGGAGATCTCGTAACTCAATAGCAATGATCGAGGTTTCAATAAAGGTTTGAGGAAGAAAAAGCTCTTAAAAACCCCCAGACATCAAACTACAAATATACCAAAATCTGGGAGATCTCGTAACTCGATAGCAATGATCGAGGTTTCAATAAAGGTTTGAGGAAGAAAAAGCTCTTAAAAACCCCCAGACATCAAACTACAAATATACCAAAATCTGGGAGATCTCGTAACTCGATAGCAATGATCGAGGTTTCAATAAAGGTTTGAGGAAGAAAAAGCTCTTAAAAACCCCCAGACATCAAACTACAAATATACCAAAATCTGGGAGATCTCGTAACTCGATAGCAATGATCGAGGTTTCAATAAAGGTTTGAGGAAGAAAAAGCTCTTAAAAACCCCCAGACATCAAACTACAAATATACCAAAATCTGGGAGATCTCGTAACTCGATAGCAATGATCGAGGTTTCAATAAAGGTTTGAGGAAGAAAAAGCTCTTAAAAACCCCCAGACATCAAACTACAAATATACCAAAATCTGGGAGATCTCGTAACTCGATAGCAATGATCGAGGTTTCAATAAAGGTTTGAGGAAGAAAAAGCTCTTAAAAACCCCCAGACATCAAACTACAAATATACCAAAATCTGGGAGATCTCGTAACTCGATAGCAATGATCGAGGTTTCAATAAAGGTTTGAGGAAGAAAAAGCTCTTAAAAACCCCCAGACATCAAACTACAAATATACCAAAATCTGGGAGATCTCGTAACTCGATAGCAATGATCGAGGTTTCAATAAAGGTTTGAGGAAGAAAAAGCTCTTAAAAACCCCCAGACATCAAACTACAAATATACCAAAATCTGGGAGATCTCGTAACTCGATAGCAATGATCGAGGTTTCAATAAAGGTTTGAGGAAGAAAAAGCTCTTAAAAACCCCCAGACATCAAACTACAAATATACCAAAATCTGGGAGATCTCGTAACTCGATAGCAATGATCGAGGTTTCAATAAAGGTTTGAGGAAGAAAAAGCTCTTAAAAACCCCCAGACATCAAACTACAAATATACCAAAATCTGGGAGATCTCGTAACTCGATAGCAATGATCGAGGTTTCAATAAAGGTTTGAGGAAGAAAAAGCTCTTAAAAACCCCCAGACATCAAACTACAAATATACCAAAATCTGGGAGATCTCGTAACTCGATAGCAATGATCGAGGTTTCAATAAAGGTTTGAGGAAGAAAAAGCTCTTAAAAACCCCCAGACATCAAACTACAAATATACCAAAATCTGGGAGATCTCGTAACTCGATAGCAATGATCGAGGTTTCAATAAAGGTTTGAGGAAGAAAAAGCTCTTAAAAACCCCCAGACATCAAACTACAAATATACCAAAATCTGGGAGATCTCGTAACTCGATAGCAATGATCGAGGTTTCAATAAAGGTTTGAGGAAGAAAAAGCTCTTAAAAACCCCCAGACATCAAACTACAAATATACCAAAATCTGGGAGATCTCGTAACTCGATAGCAATGATCGAGGTTTCAATAAAGGTTTGAGGAAGAAAAAGCTCTTAAAAACCCCCAGACATCAAACTACAAATATACCAAAATCTGGGAGATCTCGTAACTCGATAGCAATGATCGAGGTTTCAATAAGGTTTGAGGAAGAAAAAGCTCTTAAAAACCCCCAGACATCAAACTACAAATATACCAAAATCTGGAGATCTCGTAACTCGATAGCAATGATCGAGGTTTCAATAAAGGTTTGAGGAAGAAAAAGCTCTTAAAAACCCCCAGACATCAAACTACAAATATACCAAAATCTGGGAGATCTCGTAACTCGATAGCAATGATCGAGGTTTCAATAAAGGTTTGAGGAAGAAAAAGCTCTTAAAAACCCCCAGACATCAAACTACAAATATACCAAAATCTGGGAGATCTCGTAACTCAATAGCAATGATCGAGGTTTCAATAAAGGTTTGAGGAAGAAAAAGCTCTTAAAAACCCCCAGACATCAAACTACAAATATACCAAAATCTGGGAGATCTCGTAACTCAATAGCAATGATCGAGGTTTCAATAAAGGTTTGAGGAAGAAAAAGCTCTTAAAAACCCCCAGACATCAAACTACAAATATACCAAAATCTGGGAGATCTCGTAACTCGATAGCAATGATCGAGGTTTCAATAAAGGTTTGAGGAAGAAAAAGCTCTTAAAAACCCCCAGACATCAAACTACAAATATACCAAAATCTGGGAGATCTCGTAACTCGAATAGCAATGATCGAGGTTTCAATAAAGGTTTGAGGAAGAAAAAGCTCTTAAAAACCCCCAGACATCAAACTACAAATATACCAAAATCTGGGAGATCTCGTAACTCGATAGCAATGATCGAGGTTTCAATAAAGGTTTGAGGAAGAAAAAGCTCTAAAAACCCCCAGACATCAAACTACAAATATACCAAAATCTGGGAGATCTCGTAACTCGATAGCAATGATCGAGGTTTCAATAAAGGTTTGAGGAAGAAAAAGCTCTTAAAAACCCCCAGACATCAAACTACAAATATACCAAAATCTGGGAGATCTCGTAACTCGATAGCAATGATCGAGGTTTCAATAAAGGTTTGAGGAAGAAAAAGCTCTTAAAAAACCCCCAGACATCAAACTACAAATATACCAAAATCTGGGAGATCTCGTAACTCGATAGCAATGATCGAGGTTTCAATAAAGGTTTGAGGAAGAAAAAGCTCTTAAAAAACCCCCAGACCATCAAACTACAAATATACCAAAATCTGGGAGATCTCGTAACTCGATAGCAATGATCGAGGTTTCAATAAAGGTTTGAGGAAGAAAAAGCTCTTAATGACAACAGTCGCCAGACAATTTCCAAACTACAAATAAACAAAATCTCGGTAGATCTCGGTAACGGATAGTCCAATCTGATCGAGTGTTTCAATAAAGGTTTGAGGAAGAACCTTACCGTTAAAGCTCTTAAAAATGACAACAGTTTCGCATGAACAAATTTTTTCCAAATGTCAAAAAAAAACAATTCTATCCGGTATTCTCGATAAGGAATGGTCCCC
>CAXIWQ010000372.1:0-28678 GCA_964036275.1 Litoditis marina | reverse complement strand
TCATCAATCCTTCATTTCCCGAAGCACCCAAATCGCTGTTTGTGTCTAATCCGCAAAAAAGCTTATTCTCCACACGAACTTGTTCTTCATAACTACCTGCCGTAGGCTTGTATCGAGGCTGAGTCAAATATTTGTGTTGTGGAGTATAGTTTATGGATTCTTTATAATTCTTTAGCCGAGCCATCAAATCCTCATGTATAGCTGCTTTCTCATTGTCTCCAAGATTGCTGCTAGTTACAACTTCGTTAATTTTGTCTTCCAATGACATGATGTTCAGGGTCTCCTCATCAATAGGCACCAACTTGAAGTTTGGGTTCGACGTCATAATCCAGCAATGATTAAGGCAGCTGTTACTATAGCACAAAGTTGGGTGTTGTCAAGTGTACGCAGAAGTTCCCTGGCTCGGAAAGGGGTACGTTCCTTGGAAAGCGAATAAAGTAATGCGAGGGTGGTTTCAGAACCTTGCTTTCCTGAGCTGTGATGAAAAATTTGTTGTTCTCCAACAAATTGTAGATAATCTCAACGAGTATGCCAATCTCTTTAACGGTTGCTGTCTCCAGGATAGCCTTGTTTTGCGAGCACTCTTGTAAAAAAGCGGCGTGTTTGCGAATACGACTGCTCATAACACGTGCACAAAAGCAAATGAGATGATAAACGTACACTTTTAAGCAAGTTGAGGTAACATTGATTCCACATTCGGCAGCATCGACTAGCATTCTGGCAACATTGGGTGCACTTTGGGTACACAATTTTTAGGTTTTTCCCATAGTTTGACAACATTGGATGCACTTTGGGCACACATTTGATAGGTTTGAGTAACATTCCGATGTCTTTAGGCTCACATTGGGTGCAGATTGTTAGGGCCGGCTAAAATTTTTGCGCAATTGGGTGGGATTTGAGTAACATTCCAATAGCTTTGGCTGCATACTGACTGCACAATTGACACCATTCACCAACATTTTAACAAGATTGCTTACACATTCTGTATGGTAAACAAACATTTTGACAACTTTCTCAAACAATTACCCAACTTTCCAAAACTTCTGCGCAACATTCTCAAACATTTACCCAACTTTCTCAAACATTTACCTAACATTCTGCAACATCTTACCCAACATTCTCAAATATTTCCCCAGCTTTTCCGTGGTCGGTAAGTACTTTTGTACACACAATGCACACACATCCACAACAATATGCGTACATTGGATGCACATTTGGTAGCATTTCTCAACATTTTAACAACGTCGAGAGCACGTTTGTGCTCATACCCAACGAGTTACCCAGTCTTTGCCGGGTATCGGTTATCATGCCTCCACCTATATTTACAACATTTGCTGCCGCATTTGTAACAACGTAGGGGACATCGGACGCTCACTTGGTGGCTTTATCCTGTATATTGACAACATCGAGATCACAATTGTTTTTATAGCGGAGCAACTGCCCGGTCTTCGCCGGTTATCTGTGACAAGTTCCCATTGTTTTAGCCAAATCTACAGCATTTGATGCACATAATGGCCACATTTGCACGTGTACTTATTTGCAAGCGTTCTTATTGAGTCGCGCTACGCACATTTCTGCATTTCTATGGCGGCATTATCCTGTATCTTGAGGCAATTGTGCTCTTAGCGGAGCAACTGGTCTTCGCCGCGTGTCTGATGACGAGTTTCTACTGTTTTAGCCAAATCTACAGCATTTGATGCACATCACGGCCACATTTGCACGTGTACTTATTTGCAAGCGTTCTTATTGAGTCGCGCTACGCATATTTCTGCATTTCTCAGCTAGCTTTTGCACCACATGTATTTACATTCCGCTCCATCTAGTTGTCTTGCACATGCTGGACGTACCTCATATAATTTTTTATCGGCTTGAAATAGTATTTTGACAACATTCAAGCCAAATATGCGTCAGAATCCTAACAACACCAATAACCCACACATCAAAACAATTACCCGGTGCTCGCCGGGTATTGGGACCGGTATTCTCACCGTTCTGCTTCTCTTTACAACAATAGGTGCACATTAGGAGCACATTTGTGCTCATTTCACCAACTATTTCACCACTTTTCACAAGAATGTGATGCACTTTTGCGCTCATTTCCGGGCATTAAAGGAGTGCTAGTCACCATGGTCTCTCTCGACACTTTCTTATGACAACACTGAAATCAGACTTCAGAGAAATATCCATACACTGACACAACCTTCGGACAGGCCAACATCTTGACAGCATCCAGAGCAAACCTGTACTCATATCGGAGCATTTACACGGGTCTCCGTCGGGGATGGGGTGACATTCCTGCGTAAGTTTATCTCTACTCACGTCATGCGGCGCACATTCAAGGCACATTTGGGCTTGTTTTCTCAACTTTCTCGAACATTTGTTCAACTTTCTCAAACATGTGCGTCACAATTGCGCTTGTCCTGCGCGTCCCGCTAGCTTGAGGATCTTCATTTTGGATGCTTTTATTGTACATTTTTTCTAATGAAGAGTCCTGACTTGACCCAGCTAAAGTTCCACTTGAGACATAACTGATTACACATTAAGCTGTGTTTCACAATGTTTTAAACGAGACACTTAGATTGTGTTAACCCTAATTTATTGCTACAATGTGCAGGTTCGCATAAGTACGGATATCAGGAGCAAACCATACCAACAACCTACGTTTCCAACAAATATACCTCAAACTTGGGTAATTGAACCATCATCACCAGAAAACTATGCGTTCGAGTCTAAATCACAGATTTAAGACACTAGCTGAGCTTATGTTCATTGAGCGACATATCAATGGCCAGACTAAATTCTTAACAACAAAACGTTCACTCGAGGGCACTTGGCGTGACCTCTCCGTTCCCGAATGGTTTGGTGGTGGAAGTGGGGGAAGCGTGATGGATTTTGATTTAACTTTTTATGTTTTTTTTCTGTTTGTCTTAATTATGTTTTATGGCTAGCGCCGATCTTGGTTTTTTGAACAATTTCATCCTTGAATTATATCTTGAAAAGGAAAATATATCTTGAAACAAGAAAAAACTCATCAAAAAAAATTCCAGGCTGCAAAGTTTCGTAAAAGATAAATCAGCATTTGGAAGGCAGATGCAATGAAAATTCTGTCGTGAAGAGGAGTGGGGCATAGCCTTGAGCTCTGCGAAAGTTGGAAAATAACACAATCCAACGTGAAACCACAAAGGTTTTTGTAGAGACCTAAATTACTCAGAATAGGCAAAGTTTTGTGGAAAACTAAGTCAGCATGGCTAGCATGAACGTAATTAAGAAAAACAAGAAAAAACATAAAAAGTTAAATCAAAATCCATCACGCTTCCCCCACTTCCACCACCAAACCATTCGGGAACGGAGAGGTCACGCCAAGTGCCCTCGAGTGAACGTTTTGTTGTTAAGAATTCAGTCTGGCCATTGATATGTCGCTCAATGAACATAAGCTCAGCTAGTGTCTTAAATCTGTGATTTAGACTCGAACGCATAGTTTTCTGGTGATGATGGTTCAATTACCCAAGTTTGAGGTGTATTTGTTGGAAACGTAGGTTGTTGGTATGGTTTGCTCCTGATGTCCGTACTTATGCGAACCTGCACATTGTAGCAATAAATTAGGGTAAACACAATCTAAGTGTCTCGTTTGAAACATTGTGAAACACAGCTTAATGTGTAATCAGTTATGTCTCAAGTGGAACTTTAGCTGGGTCAAGTCAGAACTCTTCATTAGAAAAAATGTACAATAAAAGCATCCAAAATGAAGATCCTCAAGCTAGCGGGACGCGGAGGACAAGCGCAATTGTGACGCACATGTTTGAGAAAGTTGAACAAATGTTCGAGAAAGTCGAGAAAACAAGCCCAAATGTGCCTTGAATGTGCGCCGCATGACGTGAGTAGAGATAAACTTACGCAGGAATGTCACCCCATCCCCGACGGAGACCCGTGTAAATGCTCCGATATGAGTACAGGTTTGCTCTGGATGCTGTCAAGATGTTGGCCTGTCCGAAGGTGTGTCAGTGTATGGATATTTCTCTGAAGTCTGATTTCAGTGTTGTCATAAGAAAGTGTCGAGAGAGACCATGGTGACTAGCACTCCTTTAATGCCCGGAAATGAGCGCAAAAGTGCATCACATCTTGTGAAAAGTGGTGAAATAGTTGGTGAAATGAGCACAAATGTGCTCCTAATGTGCACCTATTGTTGTAAAGAGAAGCAGAACGGTGAGAATACCGGTCCCAATACCCGGCGAGCACCATGTTGTCAAAATACTATTTCAAGCCGATAAAAAATTATATGAGGTACGTCCAGCATGTGCAAGACAACTAGATGGAGCGGAATGTAAATACATGTGGTGCAAAAGCTAGTTGAGAAATGCAGAAATATGCGTAGCGCGACTCAATAAGAACGCTTGGGAATAAGTACACGTGCAAATGTGGCCATGATGTGCATCAAATGATGTAGATTTGGCTAAAACAGTAGAAACTCGTCATCAGACACGCGGCGAAGACCAGTTGCTCCGCTAAGAGCACAATTGCCTCAAGATACAGGATAATGCCGCCATAGAAATGCAGAAATATGCGTAGCGCGACTCAATAAGAACGCTTGGGAATAGGTACACGTGCAAATGTGGCCATGATGTGCATCAAATGCTGTAGATTTGGCTAAAACAATGGGAACTTGTCACCAGATAACCGGCGAAGACCGGGCAGTTGCTCCGCTATGAGCACAATTGTGATCTCGATGTTGTCAATATACAGGATAAAGCCACCAAGTGAGCGTCCAATGTCCCCTACGTTGTTACAAATGCGCAGCAAATGTTGTAAATATAGGTGGAGGCATGATAACCGATACCCGGCGAAGACTGGGTAACTCGTTGAGTATGAGCACAAACGTGCTCTCGACGTTGTTAAAATGTTGAGAAATGCTACCAAATGTGCATCCAATGTACGCATATTGTTGTGGATGTGTGTGCATTGTGTGTACAAAAGTACTTACCGACCACGGAAAAGCTGGGAAAATGTTTGAGAATGTTGGGTAAATGTTGCAGAATGTTAGGTAAATGTTTGAGAAAGTTGGGTAAATGTTTGAGAATGTTGCGCAGAAGTTTTGGAAAGTTGGGTAATTGTTTGAGAAAGTTGTCAAAATGTTTGTTTACCATACAGAGTGTGTAAGCAATCTTGTTAAAATGTTGGTGAATGGTGTCAATTGTGCAGTCAGTATGCAGCAAAAGCTATTGGAATGTTACTCAAATCCCACCCAATTGCGCAAAAATTTCAGCCGGCCCTAACAATCTGCACCCAATGTGAGCCTAAAGACATCGGAATGTTAGTCAAACCCATGAAATATATACCCGAAGTGCATCCAATGTTGTCAAATTATGGGAAAAACCTAAACATTGTGTACCCAAAATGCACCCAATGTTGCCAGAATGCCAGCCGATGCTGCCGAATGTGGAATCAATGTTACCTCAACTTGCTTGAAAGTGTACGTTTATCATCTCATTTGCTTTTGTGCACGTGTTATGAGCAGTCGTATTCGCAAACACGCCGCTTTTTTACAAGAGTGCTCGCAAAACAAGGCTATCCTGGAGACAGCAACCGTTAAAGAGATTGGCATACTCGTTGAGATTATCTACAATTTGTTGGAGAACAACAAATTTTTCATCACAGCTCAGGGAAGCAAGGTTCTGAAACCCACCCTCGCATTACTTTATTCGCTTTCCAAGGAACGTACCCCTTCCCGAGCCAGGGAACTTCTGCGTAGACTTGACAACACCCAACTTTGTGCTATAGTAACAGCTGCCTTAATCATTGCTGGATTATGACGTCGAACCCAAAATTCAAGTTGGTGCCTATTGATGAGGAGACCCTGAACATCATGTCATTGGAAGACAAAATTAACGAAGTTGTAACTAGCAGCAATCTTGGAGACAATGAGAAAGCAGCTATACATGAGGATTTGATGGCTCGGCTAAAGAATTATAAAGAATCCATAAACTATACTCCACAACACAAATATTTGACTCAGCCTCGATACAAGCCTACGGCAGGTAGTTATGAAGAACAAGTTCGTGTGGAGAATAAGCTTTTTTGCGGATTAGACACAAACAGCGATTTGGGTGCTTCGGGAAATGAAGGATTGATGAATCGTGTTTCTGAGAGAGCAGAACCAATCGAGATAACCAATAAAGACACAAACGAGATGGACGAAGAAGACACAACTTGGAACGCTACAGAACCAATCCGGCGCAAAACTCAACGAGGGAACGGACCAAAGCGTTTGTATGTAAAATTGTGGCGTCTGTAACAATGAACTACTTTGTAATATTTGGTGTTCTGTCAAAATCCTTAAAAGTAACACACATTCCTCGGATTTTTCGAAATCAACAGGATCGACTCGAAGACACTATGTGGTTACGTGTGTAGATCTAGAATCATAATACTTCGGCGTCTCTATGTTAAGTTCTTGATCGGCTTATATTGGCAATGTTAAATATATGTTCTCTAAAACAGTGCGTAGCATCAATTGTCCATCGGAAAGTCTGAAATTTCCTGCAAAACACTTCAGGTAACGGAGAAACCTAACGTGACGCCACAGCATGTTAACGACGTTGAATCTGAAAACAATCGACAGAACGTGAACGATTTGATTGAAGATTGTACCTTAGGTGATGAACAAACTCTGCCAAGTAATGAAACCTGCGTGTTTGTTGTTCTCTACTGAATTTGCCACGTGCTGAGAGCTGTCGCAATAATGTTGGCCAGGAACATTTGAATGACCTCGACGCATTCGCGAATGGGATTGTTCACTATTATTCTGAGCGTTTGATTTCGGTTCGTAGCCCGATATGTGGACGAAAATGTATCAGCTTCTGTACTGTACAAACATGGGCGTCTGTTGCGGCGCCTTTGACCCAGACCGCCAGCTATTGTTCTTCTTGCCACACTCGCGTGACACGCAATCAACTTGGGTGGCATCGGTCACTATAGTGAGCTTACTGAGTTATCGATTGGAAAAAGTGTGTCCTTAGGCACTAGGATAGTGATAGAGTATACTTCACTACTAGACGCCAGACGTTAAACAAACTTTGTTAAAGTGTTGGTATTTTGGGCCTAGTGGCGTTTTTGGTGACCTCTATTGTTCTCTTAAGCTTCTCCTATTGTTCTATGAAAGTGGCATCTGGCGGCACGCATTTGAAAATTTGGGATATTACGGTAGGTGTTGCGAAATACTTGGAAACATATTTGAAACTTTTGAAACATATGAATATTTGAAACATATTTGAATATTTGAAACATTTAGAACATTTGAATATTTTCAATATTTTGTAGTCTGAACTTTGTAGTTTCAGATTTGTAGTCTTTGTGGTCTTTGTAGTTGCCGCCCCAGCGGCGGGCTGTCCCCAGGCTGCCTCCAGGCGCCGCCAGCTGGCGGCCGCGACGCGCGCGGCTGCCGACCGCGACGCAGGGGGGTGGTATATTTAAGGCCTGTACATTGTCAGGATGGTGGTAATAATCACAAAAATACAACTAGAAACTGAACAAAAAGTATATCACCGGCACCTAAACTACAAACACTCGAATAATTTCGTATTCAAGACAAAAAATTTAGTCGAGAGTTCCAAGCAAATGTTCTCCATAAGTTTGACAGAAATAATTACTGATATACTTCTCGGGATTTTTAACATTCAGAATCAGCTCTGCAAAAAAGTAGCAGTGAAGCGTCGTACTTGTATTGACAGTTTTCAAACGTATAGAAGTTATTAAATCAAATAAATTGCTTTGTTAACTTTCCAATTTCTTGTTCCTAATTCAGCTGACGATATTTTACAATAAGTGTAATCTCCTCACCATAGCTCCTAATGAAATCATTCTGGACTGATTCGATTGCTTTAACACACAATTGCTCCGAATTGGAACAGTACAGCCACCCTCGACAACAGGACGAATGTATATTGCCCACTCTACAGCATCTTCCTTCAACCTTTTCACTATTTTCAGTCATCCATGACCGAATTTGTTATAAACTACGTGACATAATTCATTGGTTCTCTGAAACGGCAAGTGCACTTGATTACTTACATCAGAGAGATGTTGTTCACCGGGACGTGAAACCTCCAAAGTTAGTTTGAACAACGTTTGCAGAACAAGATTCAATGTTTGTTTGTTTCATATCTACAAAAAATACATAATTTTAGTCACGTCGCTTTGCTGTGAGGCGGTAGTCGTAAATGTCGCAGATGTGATACATCATGCACGTGTGAATGTCAACAGAATTTTCTGTTTTCTGTATTCTATGATAGTAACGAAAATTTTGTTCATCTGTTAGGATAGTTTTGAGATTTGTGGTTCAAGTTCGGTCTCTTGTTGAACTTGAACGAATTAGCTAGTAACCTCTAACAATTACAATAAGCATTCGCGTGTTTCTCCAGCTATTTTCCACTTTTTATTTCAGCATTCTGATCTCAGCTTGTTTGAAGGAAGTTCGTGTTTGTGACTTTGGTACCTCGAGACCGCAAGAAACTGTGATGACAGCAGGGTAAACTCCCTTTTTTATTCTGCACACCCACACCTCTCTGACATTTAAAGGGACCGTTCCTCTTTAATTTGAAGCTTTAGGCTGATTAGTCGATATTGTTCACACTAAAAAACCAAAACCATTCATATAGGTGTCAACTTTCTGTCTTGCTCCGTGTTCTCGTAAATGTTGCGCGACCACACTCACGTACATACACCGCCGAGTTCACCTTCGTACAAAGTTTTCAAAATGTCCATAAAAATACAAAACCATATTCAAAACATGGCCGAAGTTACGAATATGAAAGCTGTGAAGAAAGATTTGTGAATATCATGAAAACTACAAAGCAGTGAGAGATTAAGGACTGCTGCATTACAGTAACCCAAATCTTATTGGCTTCTATTTTGCTTCGAAATAATGTGGTTTTTGAACTTTCTGTACGTAAGGTGGAAAAATTTCATCTCAAAAGAGAATAAATGACTTTTTCAATTTTCCAAAAATTACCTACATTGCACAGAGGTACGGTCCCTTTAAAAGAAACAAAATGAATTTAGTTGTGAAAATTCCGAGTTACGCCAAAATCTGTAGACAAAAACACAAACACATAATCTATACCTTCAAACCAAACATCAGTTATAATCAGAACAATTCTGATTACCGCCAGCGAAGAAAAAACATGGGAAGTAAAAATTGGAGCTGTACGAAACTCATTCTTGCTCTCTATTTTTTTGTCGGCGAGTTGAGTTTGTGTTGAAGGTTCAAACACGACGTACTCGCGAGTACTGTTACATTTTCAAAGACGACATATTTGTTCATTTGATACACTATGCGTTACGTGAACAAAAACTACTAAACATATTTAGACCTGAGTGAATGCAAACTAACGTATTTCCAACTAGCATAACAACGGTAACACGGATAAGTTGTATAAAAAAATTGTATGACAAACACTCGGATAGTAGAATAGAATAGAATAGAATAGAATGTTTATTCGCGATTGAACACGTGTCTTTCCACATTGGTATATGTGGCACTACAAACTATGATTGTAGTAGTGGCAGAGGCTTTTCGTTATTGTAAATTATCATTGGTATCTTACTGAACGTTTATGTTGAAAGCTCGCAACACCTTGCTGCGTGAATCTATCACTAGGCGGACCATTTCTCGATGTTTTTAAAAGGGCGGCATTCATAGCGTGTGTTTGAGCAGTCGCGAATTGGCATCGAGTGGTCAAAATAGTGTAGCACAAAAATCATGTCTTTCAAAAAACTTGTAAAAGTTCCATCTCACTCCTGTTCTAGACCAAAAATCTGACTACGTGAAACATTTTTTCGTGGCCTCAGTTTACACCTTGCTCTAGAACAGAAAAAGAATGACACTCATACAATTTTTCCCAATGGTCACGTTTTATATGTATTGTGTCCTTTTTTGAGACTAGGAACATTACACTACATGGCCCCGGAACTGTTCGAAGGCGAGCAAGTCGAATATGACACCACCTGTGATGTTTACAGTTTTGGAATCTCCCTATGGGAAGCATTTCACCAAAGGTCAGTATTTCACATTATTCAAAAGATGATCTCAGTTTTTTTCCTAAATTTGATCCATTTTTTTAGAAAAATTCGTACGTATAGAAGCTAATGAGTGCAAATCGTTACTACCGACCCATTGCAAACTCATTTCAAACCCGGTTCACATTTCTTACATAAGCGTTATGCCAGGAGTAGAAGTAGAAAGCAGGCATAGGGAACTATGGGACATTAAATGACCGACCAATGAATCGACCATATGTTATCTACTATATTTAAAATTATAAAATTGTGCTATTCTTCATTTGTTGTAGAACAGAGTGTAACTAAGGCAGGGTTCATACTTCCTGTCGCTGAATTCGGCAACACGCGCGACAATACACAAATCATGATTATCGATCGCGTCGCCTGTTGCCGAATTGCGCTACAGCGACGTCGCGTCGCCAATTGGGTGTTCATACTTTTTTGTTGCCAAATCACATCGCTGTCGCTTAATTAAGCGACAATTGCTGCCGAATTCAGCGACAAGTGTAGTTTACTAGCTAGTAAAATACATGACGCGTCGCTCATTGGTTTTTGCTTAATTTTTTTTCATTCCTCCAATTTCTCAAATTCGAATGATTGTTATGGTATTTACTAACTCAGTTAAAATACATATCATTTGTATCACTATTGTTCACCGGTAATTGGGGTGGGAAACAATCTGATTTTCTACTTTCTAAAGCTGTCAAAACAAATTATTCTTATGTAAGTTTATCGAAACTTGGAAAATCACACTTTCGAACTTGGAGTGGGTTTTAAAACAAAATAATTCATTAATCGAGAGTAAAACATTGGATCTTATAAGAAAATCACTCATTGTATCATGATAAAAATTCCACCAAATAACCATGCAATAAGGTTTTTCGAACAATCTAGACCAAAACTATCAAGTAAAACTACCATTTTTGAAAAAGATCATGGTTTTTGACCAAAATTTGACATTTAGTACAAATCGAAGAAAAAATCGTTCATACTTTTCGGTAGCTAGATCAAGCGACATTGCTGCTGCCAATATGAGCGACAGCAGCATTTTGAAAATGCTACGCGGCGACTGCTGCTGTCGCCTAATTCAGCGACAGGAAGTATGAACCCTGCCTAAGACTACGGCAAACTCGTTGATTTTCATATCAGAAACTAATACTCTGTTTTTTTTGAAACAGAAAAAGAAGGGCACTTTCAGTGTTCATCCGTTTTCATTTTTCAAAATACACATGCGATTATTCAAAACGGAAATTCCAGACCTCCATACAAGGGTTTCCCCTTCGACGGAATCAAATCGGGCAGTTTGCGACCACTGATTGATTCCGGCCTCTTCAACGGAAAGACGAAAGATTTGGTCACACGGTTTGTCTCGGCCATTACGAGAGCGACCAACATTCGAAAGTTTTTATTTCGAAATATTGCGTATTTGTGTAACTTTGGAAATGAATTCATCGTTTCTAGGTGTTGGAGCAGCTGTGCAACTACGAGACCGAGCATGGAACATGTTCTCACAGCCCTACGAGACATAAGGGACCATTACACAGAGGAGCAGCTGAACACAAAAATCGTATCTCCCGCCCAGATCATTCATTCGAGTTCTGAATAATATCAAACACTAAATACTCGTTTGTTTTCATTTCGTTCAGGTTAAAATGTGATAACTACAAAGAATACACCCATACTTTTGCATGTAATTATTATCATGCTCAGTAGCAATTTTACTTGATGAAGTTGAATATTGTAGAATGAATGCTACGAAATACACGCTACTGATTGTTTGAATTTGATGAATGTTGATTGTTTTAAATCTTGTTCTTAGCTAGTTTTATGGAATTTATTCAAGTAGAGCATACCTTATTATCATAGTATGTAATGTATATTCATGAAAATGAATCGACACATCAATAAAGTGGATTGTATCCACATGCGTTTCCGTATGGCGAAGGACCGCAAAAAGACGTAGTTACTGTACCTTGGCGTATTCATTACCGAGACCCTCGTATCCCTTGAGAGGCACAGTCTAGAATCTCAATTATGAGGAGTCAAACCGAGTGAGAGCTCCGTAAACTGAACGTTCATTGAAGCGCAGAAACAATCACGTTAACCGTGAGAAAACAACAAAAATTGTCACTTCATCTTCGAATGTTTTCCATATTCAATCTTCGGGTTGTTAATCGAGTTCAAAAAGTCGAGTTTTCGAGTTAAAGCAAATTTGAGTTATCGAGTTTTCGAGTTTCAAGAATATTCGAGTGCTCGACTTTCCGAGTTTTGAGCAAATAAAGTTTTCACATTTTCATTTTCAGAACTTTTTTTTTCGCGAATTTCGAGTTTTCGAGTTTTGAACATTTTCATGTTTTTTCGAGTCGAGTCGAGTTTTGAGTTGCACTTCAACAACCCTATTCGATATGTTTCACACTGGTGGTGCATTTGACAAGTACTACAGCCTTCATTATACTATGGCAAACTAAGTTGGAGTTTGCACCATCAGACAACAGTTACTGCTGGGAAAACATCTGGCGCAGCGCAAGGCGGACTTTCTGCACTCAAACTGCCGGGGAAAGGAGCGAAAAAAAATTAGCGAAGAAAAGAACTAAAAAGGCAAACTTACACAGAACGCACGAAATCAACGACACACTACACTAAAACAGCAAATAGATTTCAGTTACGCTGCAAAAACGACAAAAAATACAAAAAATGAAAATATGATGATGAAAATATTTGAAAATGACGAGTACGACATCGTTTATTACGTTCATTGTGTAAACCACGGGTATTACAACCGCGTACGGCGTATGATTTAAATAAGGGGACTGAGATGTATTTTCGCAGAGCCGAACAAAGTGTTGTGTATTCTCGAATTATCTGTGATACTTTGGCGTGTGAGAGAACCACTTTGAACATCGTTCGTTCGTATTATTCGATAAATACATTTAGTAACTACATGATCGTGATAAGACACCGAGAGTTTGCTGATGGATAGCCATATGGGTGGTACATTCACTGTTACTATCACCAATTGTAATAATAGTCCACAATTTCAAATTTACCAGTAATTTAATATGAATATCTTATTTGGACCACTTAAAACTCGTTTTGCGGCCCGCCTGCACTTTTGGGAGTGCGTGCCGTCCGCAAAGAAAAAAGTGGGCGGATTTCGGCGGCGATATTTTCTCCGAGTGGGAAGTTGAGTTTCAACTGTGGAGTAGCAGTGGGGAGAAGTGTAGGCTACAAAGAAAGTGAACTTTTCTGGTTCAGGTTCAGAAGAAATGCACACTTGTTCGTGTTTTCAAAATTGATGTTTCACGTGATAATATACATCCTACTCCGTCATAGCTCATAGTATAGTTTTGAACTCACAGCCCATTTTCATGTTCTGGATGAGCGTATTATCGGTTTTTAGGGAAGTGTAGCAACTGATTACAGAGCTTAGTGTTGCTTCGCAGATGAAAATGGACACCTCGACCAGACTGGAAAAAAGTACGTCTAATTTATTTTTCATTTAATGCAAAATTGAGAGAAAATACCGGTGTCTTATTTTTTGTTACCCCCTATAGTAACCGATCAAATATTCGAAATCCATGGCAAACACACAAGCGTCATGATTTTTTTTCCTTTTTACGGTTCGTAGTAGTTAGGGAAATTATTCCAACTGTGAGTAGAATGAATGTTCATGTATACGGCTATGGTTGCTACTATTTTTGCGGAACGTGAACTGAAAACTAGTTGCCACAACGATTTTTTCGGTAAAAAATTAGAGATTACCACAGTTATTTCTCTACAATGAAATGACTTTTTTCTGAAATTGTTTAATTACCATTGTCCTACGAAAGCGGATACAAAAAATATTCAATCGTATAACACCGTCTAGTTGCATCTATCACTAAGAGTACGTACTTATACCCTTTTTGCACCATCTTATTGGTTTTTTTACTTTACAATTTTACTTACGAATGAGTCCATCTATCTATGAGCCAAGCATAATTGAATAGATAGTGCTCCATTGGTCAAGTACACTTCGGCGTTATGTCAACAAAGTTCACACCATCTATTTCAACGAGTCGTACGTGAACAAGAGCACGTGTACACGGTGTAGAAGACCTAAGTTCCCTCCAGACACAGTAAACCAATTATCGTTCACAGGGCACTTGAAGGCCAGTCCAGGACTGACTAAGTTTTACAAGGACGAAATACTGAAAGAGGGCGATAAAGATAAGACGTGGAACAGTTTGGATAGCGGTAGCTTCGGCAATATTCACATTGTGAACAGAGTGCGAGGATTTGGGTGAGTGGTTAAATGTTCTATCAGTTAGTTTGTTGTTTTATATTGTTCACAAGGTAGGTCGCCGGCGGCTGAAGCCGCCTTCGCCTCCCTTGTTTTTATTCCGGGCTGGCGAGAGATTTTAGGAGTATTTGTATTTATTTCTCACCCTATTCTCCGAATGTTTTTCTCAATTATCTCTCCCTCACATAGAGCGCGAGATGTCTCCTTAACAAAGAGCAAGAGATCTCTCCTTAACATAGAGCGCGACATTTTTCCCCAACATAGACAGCGAGAGTTCTCTTTAACATAGATAGCGAGAGTTCTCTCTAACATAGAGCGCCAGACCATTCCCTAGAGTAAAAATATTTTTCCAGCAACAGCCGAATGCAGAAATTTCCGAAATGAAAAGCAGCAAAAGCCAGTCTTGTTCACGCGCCGTTGTTTTTATATATCGCTTAATAAATCGTCTTCCAAGTGACTATATATCGCTTAATAAATCATCTTACAAGTGCAGAACAACATATAAATGTTGAACAATGAGTCGGAAGTTATAAATTTCTTTCACACATCAGCTAGTAGTGATATCAGGAAACGGAACGGTGAAACGGTACATGTTGTACTGTTCCGCTGTTTTTAGTTTGAATATGTTGTCATTCAGTGGTTGTTCCAAAATACTGCTGTGTGTGCCCAATGAACTAGTATTTAGCTCACACCGCGCACAAAATAACCACTTCTCATCTGTTTTTGTGATTCCTTTTGAATTTGGTCATTAAGTCAATCTCGGTGTTTCATGGTAAAATAGTCAAGATGCCATAAAAACGTGTCGATGGCAAGATAAGAAAATTTGCCGAGCGCCAGTCGGTTTTAGATAACGATGTAATGGAGAAAAGATAAACACAAGGGAATTTATAGAATCGCACGTTTGGAAATTGAATTGTACAACAAGTTTTTTTCTCTCAGAAAAGTGGTCGTGAAAGAGTTCAAACCCTCTAAAAGAGACCGTGAGAGATTGAGACAACTGGAAGAAAGGGAGCTGGAGTTCGTACTCAAAGTGGGTTCTGATTCCAGCCAAGCATTCGGTTATAGTCTCCGGGACTGTGATCTACTTGTGGTATCAATCTGTAAATGACTTACTTGTGCCTAACGACCGTAACACGTCCGCACCGTGTTAAGGGTAACAACCCGATAAATAACTGACAAGTGCAGGTTAGTAATAAACAGATCTCTACTTCATCTTCAAAGCTGAACAACCAACTAATCTCAACGTCTCTCGAAGTTTCTCTTTTTCACCTCAGATGAACTCAGCTTTCACCTAGCTTTGGTTTTTTTTACGTTTCACGTTTAAGTTCCACTTACTTTCGCTAAAAGATGCATGCAAAAACGTTCGTTTTCAGCTTTCGCACCACCCGAATATTCTGACCTTCTACGGTTACTTATACAGGAATTCCTCGTCCAACGAACGCATCGGTTTTGTGACAGAACATATGGAGAACAAAGATCTACGCACATGTAAGCCAGTATAGTAAGGTCAAAAGTGATAGGGATAAATATCCAACGTAACGTATGTTACGTATGATGATTTCCACTTTTCTGATTCATACACGTGTTTTCAATCTTCGATACGAGCTAACATATTATCGTCAATATCATGATTATGATTCGAATAGTGAGGTCGAAAGTGTTTGTATAGTAAGGTCAAAAGTTATAGGAATAAATAACTAACGTAATGTACGTTGCGTATGAAATGATTTTCACCTCTCCGATACGAATCAACATATTATCATCAATATTATGGTTATTAATTTCTAGTTATCTACTCGGACTTTCCCTATGAGGAGAACCGCGTCCTCAACTTTGCGCTGCATGCAGCGAGAGGACTCGCTTTCTGTCACGATAATGGTCTGGTGCACCGCGATGTCAAGCCAGACAAGTGGGTTACTATTCTTAATTTACTTTCTTATGGTCATTTTATATTTATCATACTATTACTACTCTACTATGAAGGAACGGGACTAAGATCAACTTACAAGAAGCTTTCACTACGAAGATCTGTGATATAAATAATGATCACAAGCTCGTGACGAAGCGAAGTGCGAATGATATATAAAATACAAGAAATTCTGTCATTCTAATCGTTATTTGTTTTGCTATTGACATCATCACTGAGAAACACAATTTATAGCGTTTGGTAGTTATCGCCAACTTGAAAGAGACAGCATGCGGACTTTTGTTGTGTGTCAAAGTATGAGCCTGGATTTTACAGTATGCTTCTCTCCAGCGGTGCGACCATTCTGAAAATCTGTGATTTTGGATTGTCGAATGAAAGATCCGGAATCGCTACGGCCTGGTCGGTTCATTAGTTTGAGATTCCTATAATATTATGGTTTTCGAATGAGATTGAAACAAATCATAGTTCCACATGAGGAATCATCGCAGCGCGAAGCGCTGTGCGTGATTTGTCTTTGGTACGGCTAATGCGAGCTTCCGTTTTTGAGTTCGTCTCTAACAAGGCTCAAAGATGCAGAACAAATGTTTTAATGGTTTGTGACTTTTCTACAGCATAATACCAAGCTGTGTTCGGAATTTGAGCGGAATCGGTTAAGTTTGAGCCTATGGTAAAGTATAGGGTAATGTTATTATTTTGGACCCTACGAGCACAACGAAGGTGAATCCAGATTCATCAGGTGTGACAATTCATATTTTTTCTAGTAATTAGGCAAATAGGACCGGCAGTTTTCAAATAGCACTTTAGAAATCTTAGTACTTTAAAGAAGTATTATCATTTTTCTGTTTTAGCATCGGTACCGTGATATACATGGCTCCAGAAGTGATGGAGACGGAGAACTACGACTACACGTGTGACGTGTACAGCTTGGCCCTAACCATCTGGGAGATGTATCACAAAAGGTTTAGAAAGTGATCAAACCCTGTTTTTTTTTTTCAATACTAGCCATAGTCTACTTATTTCGATCCAGAAGCAAGGTGATTCAGCTAGAAACACTGCGAGAATGCGCAACATACACTGCTGCAAAGTAGAAGTTCCCAAACGTACAATTTCGTTCAAGAATACCGGAGGACTTTTCTGAATGTCATCTATCCTAAATAAATACCTGTTTTTTTTCTGAAACGACTCGGCTCTGGGAACACGTCTACTCTGAGCATGAGTTCGGAGAAAGAACCGGTCCGAAATGAAAACGACTAGGTCCATGTGGAATTTTCTCGAGCACGAAACTACCATCACAAGAAATGAGCTAATCAAACTCATGCACATTTCTCGCATAGGCGGGACTGATTCCAAAAATTTTATTTAGCCTCAGCAGAGACTGTGATCGAGAACATCTTGGCTAACCCGCTGCGTTTGTAGTTTGATCCCATTGCTCCTGGATGTAAGTTCTGGTGATGTCATTACGTTTGTTCAGAAGTCCCGCGACGGACAAAAATGGGATCGACTATCGAAAAAAAGTTCAAACTGGTAAACGACCGACGTTTGAGGATTGTAAAATTCACATGGAAGAAGACATTCCTACACTCATCAGGAGGTATGTCTTCATTTTTCCGCCAAATACAAACTCAATCGAATGACCAATGCCGGACGAGCGGTCGATGATTGTCTGCCAGCATACGAAAGAATGTGTAGATCAATCAAGACAACTTTGAGACAATTGCTCAGCCACTTTTGTTGCGGCCTCGACCGCCCATTTACAGAATTGATAGATCTTAAGGATTTGACAATGCGTACACGTGACAATATTGTGTACTACTCACCAAGTCTGCGTTATAACAAAGAATCATTATAATAAACTTGCAGAAAATAATTGTTTATTCGGGTTTTGTCAGCCTTTACATTAAATAAATTAAACAAACTCCACACTGAAACAGGCTTCATGCCATTTCACGAGACCGCCATGATACGTCTCGAATAGCACAAATTGAGAGACGCACAATGAACTCTGTGCCGGTATATTCCTGCACACAGTTATAACTCGAAATTAAAACGATTTTGCTTCCAGCAGCTGGGAAAATGACCCGGAAAAACGCTGGAATATGAACGAAGTTCTGGATTTCCTAGAGAAAAAGTGCGCAACTCTTGTAAGTTTTTATTTGTTTAGCATAATATGTTTTCAGAGTTTATATGGGTCGTTTATGTAGTGCGCTCTTTTCAACCTAATACAATGAATTACCTTGTACAGCTTCTACATTTTTGGGGTTCTTTAGTTTGTTTCATTCTCACTGAGACTCATTGGCATGGTGCCAAGATATTTGGACGCCAAGTCTCAGTGGGAATGACAGGAACTATACCTCTAGTATACAAAGTACGAAGCTTTTTAGGGCCTCAGCCTAATTTTTTCTAGACGGCAGATACATAGAGCAAAGTATTATCATTGGTGATGTGCAAGACTCACAGTACACTTGATAAATAAGCATACTTTGCTTGATCTGTGTGTCACAGACAAAAAAACCATGAAGGGATCCAAGTTCAATCCTGTTGCATGTTGGAGGCGAATCGTAGATTACGTGTATAACGCACCACACATAATGAATATTTGAGCACTTTCTATGCAGTTGGAAAATAATCATTGTACATTCATTCCAATTATCCTTCTGGCATGGCTGTTTTGAATAATTTTTCGATTTTCAGGATGACGTCCAAGATATTCGGTGGTAGTGAACGAACAATCGCACACATCATTCCCAATTCATGCAACTGATGAATTAACTTGTTATTGTATGTTAATGAAAAAGCACTTTTGGTGGTCGAGGAGTATTTCACGTTACGAAATGAGATATGTCTGGTGGAATATAGAGTGGACTAGTAGTATACGATATGCTTACTTCGCCTCGGAACGAAGCGAAGTGAAAGAACAATATGTACGCTACATCAAACCGTTGTGGACAGCATACAATCAACTTGGTGCGGCTTCTGTGACACTTCTCATGGGACTCAGGCGTGGAAAATTTGGTACCAAGTCTTGCGGTAACGAACTATGAACTAAACACCCCCTTATGTCCCATATTTCAATAACGAAACTTCTTGTATCTTTCATCTAAAAATGAGGAAATAAATGCTTTTAGATCTGATTTTTTTACTAATTTCCATTTTTAACTCAAAATTCAATTTTATCCACTTAAAACGGTAGTTTTACCGCATTAAAGACTCAAAAAATGGCGCGTGGCATTGATATTTTGAGCCAGACCTGAGCGTATAAGCCACGCCCCCTTATGTCCCCCTCTAACTACCCCAGGTTCTGTCTGAGTGCTTGCCCCGCACTGCCTAATCGATTAAGCCATTTTCTGTATTTGTGGGGGGAAAAGAAGACTACTTACACTGACTAAATTCTTTCACAGTCTTCTTCGATCCGAATTATATGAGTAGAAACTTAACAGTGAAGTCAACAACGTGTTTGGCGTTTATTGTTCACGTTTTATTTAGAAAACAAAGAACAATCAATAGTATGGATTGTGTCCGTATCCGTACGCGTGGCCGTATTCCGGTTGACCGTATCCGTAATGACGAGGGGTACTGTACTCCTTGGCGTATTCATTACCGTAACCCTCGTATCCCTTGTTGTAGTTGCCGGCTTTCTCGTTACCTAAATTCAACATCATCGTATAAAACAACAATTTAAGAGATGGAGTATTATTATTTACCTGTGAATTACAGTTTCAGCTGCGAAGATTTAGCATATGTGACCTACATATCTACCATGACTACATAGCATATGTGACCAATACTCTACGTGTATTCCATTCAGGTAACCAGTCGACCGAGACAAGATGGAGAGTCCTGGCCACGAGCGACTGGGAAACGCTGGCCAGAATTCCCAACAGGAATGCATATTCACAGTCAATTCGTCGTCAGATGGTTCTACTGTTGTTTCTGGCATGTCACTGGATCTATGTCTCAGAACATACAAATGTCCACCATGAGGAATCAACTGTACCACTACTGCACAAGAAGACGTTCTGACAATAATGTGATATGTATGATGATCACCGCCTCGAAACGACGCGAAGTGAAACAATAAATATGTAAATATGTAATATGTAAATATATCATAATAATCAATGACCGGTCGCCCAGCATAAGATATTGAGTGGCTTGTTCGCAGGTTTTATTGGCTAAAAGAACACTACAAAATACTAATGGATGCAAACATGATGAAACGATGTTTGAAACAGAGAGTGAAAATGAAAAATATTCTCACCGTATCCCTTGTTGTAGTCTCCATAGTTGTTTGCGTGGGCATCTTCATTGTTACCGTAACCAGAATAACCGTTGTCGTGGACCGCATGAGATTTGTCTGGAGACAATTGGTTCAAAATTTGTATTTTTGTATCGGTCGCAAAAGTTTTTGGAAAGATGTGAGAAGATAGATAATAGCACACCCCAACATACCGTATCCCTCGTATCCCTTGCCGTAGTATGCGCCATCGTGGTGTTGCTTGGCGCCTTTTGCGTGCGAGTCGGCTCCGTACTTGCTGGCGTGTTTCTCGTCAGTATGAAATTCTTCTTTGTGGTATTGAGGCTGCACAAATTTGTAGTCAAAGAATCCAGACGATTTGCTCTTCACATCTGTAATAAGTCCCGAATGAAGATTATAAATCACAAATTGTTGAAGTCAGAGAGGAATAGTTCAAATGGAAACTTTTTCTGAAACCACACTGTGTCATTCGAAACCACACACGACTCAAAGCGCGGCCCGCCACCGGCCAGGGCGCAGATAAGGGCCGTCTGCGCGCAGCCCGCGCGCAGATAGGCGCGTTGTGCGGCGGCGACGCCTGTACCCGCCCCTTTCTGCGCGCGGACTGCGCGCAGCCGGCATTTTCCCCGCTCTCTGCCAGCAGGCTGCGCGCAGCCCGCATTTTCCCCGCTCTCTGCCAGCAGGCTGCGCGCAGTCCGCGATTTGACTGCGACTGAGTGAGACCGACCCCTACATTAATAAACACTTTGAGGAAACTTTTATTTGAGATCCTCTAACTTTAACGAAAAGGGGGTCTTAGCTGACATTCTGGGTTGAACGTAGAGCAATGTGACCCAAGAGTGTCCACTGATATTCTAGTTCAATTTTTCCCGAGTATTTGACTATGGTAAGATACAAAAGAAAATAATATGCGTTTTCTGAAAACTCCAGGTTCCCGGTTCCATTTCACTCACCCTTTTCGAAATCGCTATTGGCTGCTGAGTACTTTGACCCCGCCCCCTCCTGGTGAGCTCCGGAGTCGTGAGCTGCTTTTGCGGCCGATTGCGAATCTTCTAAGTGGGCTGAGGCTTTTTTATCACCGTGGTACCTGTAAAAACAGCTCAGAAATTATATTTATAAATTCTACCATGAACAAGTTATAGTTGTCGTCGCAATAACGTATTCACAAAACAATCAGCGTGCCTGCGTATCGTTGTCCTGCGCATCTCATCTGCGACGGCGCAATACGTTTTGCTCGCGGTTGTCCATGTTACTACACCATTAAAATGTTTACTCTGGTCGTTCTTGGAAAATAAACATCATTGTCAGCATTAGATGAAACTTAGAATGCAATAAAACTCAAGTGAGGAAAAGGGTTTTCAAGTTTTTGTACAGAAATCTCACCCAGAATGAGCCTTCTCCTTCTCTCCGTGAGCCTTGTTGTGATAGTCACTAGCGTGATGACCTGCATCGTTACCGTAACCCGAGTCTCCATGTTCTTGGCCGTAGCTGAAAAGTTCGTTATTTACCAGTGATTAGGAACAAAAATCGTTGCGTTATTTGTTTTGGCCCAGTCATGATGGTTCGTGTGTATACATTTGATTTTGATAGCGCATTACTTGAATAATTTTCTTCACTGAAAATATTGACTTTTTTAATATACTCAAAACACAAAAAAACACTTGATAATTAGGTAAACTGCCCACCTTTTGTGTCCCAGAGGACTAGCGACTGCCACACAGAGAACAACTGCTCCTACCGTATACCTGAAGATGCTCATCGTTTGATGTCTACTTTCTTCCGCGGCAGGACCCATTTATACACGGCGATCTGGGGCGCGGCGTTTTTCCCTTTCAGTTATGTTATGCAATAACTAGTTCTAGCTCATTGTACGAGGAATAGTAACGATCATTCTTGAAATTTAGTGAATTCCATCAATTTAGTTGTTCCCAGTATTGTCACATTCTTATTCGAATCAATGTTTTCTATCATCGAGGACTATCATGTGCTTTGCTATTCTATGTTTATATTGTGTGTTTTTGATGTCACCTAACTCTCACTAGCTGAATCGCGCGCAGCGCGAAGCGCTGTGCGAGATTTGTCTTTGGTCCGGCTAATGCGCGCCTCCGTTTTTTAGTTTTCCCATAAAAAGGCTCAAATTCGCAAAACAGAACTTTTACAAACTTGGGAAGTTTCTACAGCATATTTGTAAATTGTGTTTCAAATTTGAACAAAATCGGTTCAGTTTGAGCCAAGTTATGATGTTTTCGCTTCATCAAGAGCGCCAACTTCCGTCGTGTGTGTGTGTGTGTGTGCAGTTGTGCTGTGATGCTATCTCTGCCAGAACTAACCAGATTTGGCTTAAAATTTTAGTAATAACAGAACTCGTATAAACACGGAATGAAAAAAAAAATTTTTTGAAAAAAAATATTTTTCACTAAGTTTCGACCTTTCGAAATAAATGTCTCTGCGTCTCTCCATTTTGTACACTCTCTCGCTCTCTCTGTCAGGTCGGTTATGCAAACTGTCGTGTAACTTAGGGTAAAACTGACCGATTTCGATGGAAATTTAAATATGATACCATCGTGACTTTAATATAAGTAAAGAGTATTCTATCGGTGACGTCAGTCAGGATTCTGGAGACCCGATGACGTCATCTTTGAAAAGTGTAAAGTTGACGTCAAATATTTCTCCAAATTATGACAACATTTGGCAAGTGGGTTATTAACGATGGAGCTCCATCGAAAGGTGTCGTATTCTAGGATTCTGAAAGCCAGATGACGTCATATTCAAAAGTTCAAAGTTGACGTCAAATATGTTCTCAAATGATAATAATAGTTGGCAAGTGGGGTATTAACGGTGAAACTTCATCTAAACATGACGTATTCTGGGATTCTGAAAGCCGGATGACGTCATTTTTGAAAAGTGCAAAGTTGACGTCACATATATTTTCAAATGATGGTAATATCTTAGAAAGGGTCAATTAACGGTAGAACTCAATCTAAGAGTGACGTATTCTGGGATTCTGGAGACCAGATGAAGTCATTTTTGAAAAGTGCAAATTTGACGTCACATATATTTTCAAATGATGGTAATATCTTAGAAAGGGTCAATTAACGGTGGAACTCAATCTAAATATGACTTATTCTGGAATTCAGGAGGCCAGATCCCAGATGACGTTGACTTAAAAAAAATTGACGTGAAATATGTTTTCGAATGCTGAAAGTTTCTTAAAAATGGTCAATTTACGATGAAACTTCATTCAAACATGACGTATTCTGGGATTCTGAAGGGCAGATAAAGTAAGTTTTTAGAACTGCAATGTTGACGTCATTTTTTTCGAATGGTGGTAATAATTGACAAGTGGTTCATTAAGAAAACAATTTTTTCTGCACCGTACAGATCACACCACCTCTCTACATACCTACGGCATGTATACAAAAACAGAAAAATTCATGAAAAAGTGGGGGCCCAACGACTGTGAGATTTGTCTTCTGCTGTGCGCCCCCAAGACAGCTACTGTCAAATGGAGCAGCTACTGCTACAAAAACCGAAAAATACTAATATACTCAAGTATAACTGTTCATTACAAACATACAAAAGTCGTAAAATATTTTTTCAAACCTGTAAACTAGAATCTGCAATTAACCGAAAAATACTAATATACTCAAGTATAACTGTTCATTACAAACATACAAAAGTCGTAAAATATTTCTCAAACCTGTAAACTAGAATCTACAAATCACAGATGTTAACTCAACGTAGTCAATTATAGAGTTCCTGGTTTTGTGCACAATGGTTGGCATTTCTTGTCATTACTCCGATTCTAGCTGCTATAACGTTTTTAATGTTATTCAACAGTTGTTCTCTCTTTCGCAGCTGTGACTTGTAGATTCTAGTTTACAGGTTTGAGAAAATATTTTACGACTTTTGTATGTTTGTAATGAACAGTTATACTTGAGTATATTAGTATTTTTCGGTTATTTGCAGATTCTAGTTTACAGGTTTGAAAAAATATTTTACGACTTTTGTATGTTTGTAATGAACAGTTATACTTGAGTATATTAGTATTTTTCGGTTTTTGTAGCAGTAGCTGCTCCATTTGACAGTAGCTGTCTTGGGGGCGCACAGCAGAAGACAAATCTCACAGTCGTTGGGCCCCCACTTTTTCATGAATATCAGTACACCTTCGTCAAAGAACGGTTTACAATGTGAAAATGTGTATAACATCAATTTTCGTGGTGTAACTTATTCTACTACCATTCCGTGTTGCAACCGTACTGATTTACATTTCCAATTTTGTCACCATATATTTTATCAATTCGTTGATTTATTCAAATGAAAAAAATTTAAAAGTAAGTGGTATATGATAACTGAATAAAAGGATTTTGTAACTGAGTGTTTTGCTTGTGAACCAGCATGTGTGAATAAGTGAACGTACGATTTCTTGAACATACGATGCCTAGGTTTTAATTAAAACGGGGTTGGAAGAAACGTGAAACTCGGTTCCGATACAAGGTACAAATAGTATGTATCCAACGAATCAGACAGCAATAGAAGGTTGCCAGATGGTTATACAAAAGTTCGGTGACATAGATTCACCTGTACCAAATTAGACGAAAACGTTATGAGAATAATACCCAACTTGGGTTTGGTGTGTTCTTTGTTCGCTTAACTTCTACTGCAACTTGTACAGTTTTATGAGAAACCGTCAATTGGGTTCGAACGACGTGAAAACTGTCGAAAACTTTAGAAGCTCTCGCATGTGAATTTATATCTCATAACGAGTGTTTCGGAGTATTACAGGGGCATTGCATCGGAGTATGGACATGAAAATGTCGCAGTGAAAATAAGGTGGTATTTGCCAAAGCGTCAATGTTATTAATTCTGATATGATATACCCAGCAAACAAGCATTAAAGTAGGATGATTATGTGCTCCAATCTCGGCGCGTCAGTCCTTTAAACTGCAATTGAAAAATGTATTCAGTTTAAATAACTAAAACGTTGAGATTGGAGCACATAATCGTTATTCTCTAAAACAGTTCATTTCCGAGCACACTGACAATCGGATGTGGTTTCGCTGAGCTGCACGCAGTTTTTCTTTTTGAGACCCTGCAGCATTGCTTGTATTGTCTCGTATCACTTTGTTTCATTGCACTGCTTTTATTTTATGACTTTTTAAAGATTTTTCCAACGCTCCCTCATGAGCAGATTGCGTGTTCAAACACGCAACCCCTAGAAATTCGTATTTGTCATAGATAATTCAATCGTACCGTTCGAGTTATCTCTCTTTGCTCTATTCTATATTCAAACTCTATGCAAATGAACGTTATATTATTATTATTATCAAAATGTATACTTTGTTCGTTTGTTCAAATTGCAAAAGCTGAAATGCTAGCGACGTTGCCATCACAGTCTCCTGATATCACCCGTGTTCATCTGATCTTTTTCATGAAAACCGCATGAATAGCTTATAAACTTCTACGAACAATATGTATAAAACCAGAAGTGTATTTTTCATGATGAAATCAAATGAGTTTTACGAGATTTTCACCGCACATATTCAACTGGTAAGCTGTACCCAATGGGAAGCTCTCATACCAGCCCATCAAAGTCGAAATATTGTAGCAGTCTCACTAGGAATGTAAAATGCTATATAAAACCCTTGAATTGGCATTGGGCCTCACATAAAACTTGAGTCATAGTTTTGTGACATTCTACTTGGGTCTCGGTCTCTGAAATAAACAAAAAATCTTATATATATATATATATATTATAAAAAACGAGTGTCAAGAAAGTCGAAGTATAAAAAACGAGTGTCAAGAAAGTAAAAATTAGTTTCAGAGATCACATAAACGAAAATATAAAACAGGTCCAATAAACGGATAATAAGAGAGAAAGGCCAAGCTCGCTTGTTTGCAATATGGCAAAAATCTAGCTGGATTTTTGTGTAATGTATTCAGATGTTGCATCATCGGTACTGAGTAATATTCGTGATACTTTGTGTTATTTTCAACCAAGCGAGATAAGCCTTTCTCTCTTAATATGCGTTTATTGGACCTGTTTTATATTTATCGTTTATGTGATCTCTGAAACTAATCTTTCCTTTCTTGACACTCGTTTTTTATACTAAGTGACCTCTTTTTCTATAGTTACGGAGAAGCTCTTATCAAAATAATATATAACCATGTGAAAATAATGGACGTCATTTTTGATGAAGTTTGACACAACATTGAGCATTGGGATAACTCAAAATTATACTAGCCGTATATTGCAAATGGCACCGCTCGAGGCGGGAGTCGAACCTCAATCCGTTTTCTCTAAGAAATTGTATCCAGTGTGCCACTCAAACATGTGAATTTAAATAAAAACTAGGCTGTACGCGCAACCGAGTTCTGGGCTGAGAAGTTCAGGAATTTATTTCACGTGATTCTCCTTATTTCATTTTCATTTTTTTTAAACCGGTCGATGTAGAAATTTTCCTGAGACCATTTAAGGCCCCCTTAAAATGAAATTTGTAACTATGACTGAAACATTCGTACACCCTAACTTTTTCTTCGCTTCACAACAGTGTAAACCATGTTCGGAAATTTTCATTGAGAGCCAAGCTGTGCCCCGAAAAGAGGGCGGACATTTTTCGTAGCCGCCGCCGCTGCCGCCGCCGCCCCGTTACGGAAGTCATTTTTTCGAGACGTTTACCCTTCCAACTCACGTCAACTGGGTAATTTCGAACTCAAACTCCCAAATCTTGTAGATGTATGCCCTTTAATTGCTCACTACAAGTTTCTCGGAAAATGGTTCACAAATGACGAAGAAACGGACAAAAACCTTTTCAAAACGTCTGCATAGTTGAGAACAAAAACTAATCTGCGCAGCGCTCCGCGCTGCGCACGATTGGCGAGAGCTTCTAAAAAAACAAATACGTTGATTAGTTGCCACTTTGTCGTGAATCATCTCCTTACGCGACACCTGAACTTTTACACTGTCAACCTTCTGAAACACAAGTTTTTCTTCTGGCAATCTACAAGTCAGTTCGTTTTAGATATCGTACCAATCGGTGCTGCATCCACCAGTCCAACAGCCGCCACCAGCGAAACGAACACGAGTAGCAACTTCATTTTCTGAGAAAGGAGATTGTGAATTGATTTAAGTGGCCTTTTCCGAGTTACCTGAGTGGAAACCCCGTTGGTAACCTAAAATAAAACCGGTTAATCTTGACTGAACTCTGGTTCTAAGTCACTTCAAGAATGTGTTGCCAAAGAACCGGTACCGGTTTTAAAAACATCGGTTAGCCATAGAACGAACCATAGATTGAGTCGTATGTAAGTGAACTCTGTTTTATCAATCGCTGTCTTTAACAGTTGTTCGTCTGATTCTTACAGGGCTCTATTTAATGAACGTGTCAATATTTTGTCTTCAAACTTTTACAGTTTACTGTAGTAAAGATTCAGAAGAGACCCCAAAACGCCCACGTAAGAAGCTTTGACCTGGAAGTTGTAGCTAATTACCAAAGAGGGCTATAAGTCGGTGGAACGAACTACACTCAAAGAACCGATTGTTCAGGCAGTTTGGGGAAAACATTTGCACACTTTCTCGAATCATTTGGGTAAGGTAGAAAAACCACTCGAGACTGCGGTCCAAAGTAGTAAGAAGTATTGAAAAGGTTGGAGTGTGACTCTTCGTTGCTGCGGGCGCCTCATATTCAAGTGATTTGTGTTCCGTGACCACAAACCAAACTCTCGATCTATTGAGAAAACGATAAGATCGTGTTAATATTCAGGAGTTGTTTCGACAACTGTACAAACAAGATTATGACAAAACTTCAACAGGGCGAAAATCTCAAACACAAACAGAACATTCAGAGACAGTAACCGAATGAAAAATGTTTTATATTTCATTGTCTCGTCTCCAGGGGAAAACACCACCTTATTTGTGTGTGGTGACCATTGATGGTTCCATGAACCGTCTTCTTTGACCAGTTTTGGTTGTTTACATGAAAGAAGGGGTCAATTTTAGAATTTTCTAAAATTAATGGTGAGTTCAATTAAAACACATGTATATAGTGTGGGTATGCTGATCATTGCTATGGAACTAAATCCTTTTGAGTCGTCAAGTGTATTTCATAAGGATACGCGCATTCGATCTTCTCAGGTAAAGAGAGTCTGAGCACATACTCTGTGG
>CAXIWQ010000371.1:0-43381 GCA_964036275.1 Litoditis marina | reverse complement strand
TGAAACAATTGACCTATTTACAATCTTCAGGTTGACCGGTAAAAACTTCGGAATCCGGCCGATTGAATATCAGCGCGGCAAAAATTCGAACTTTCTGAGTTTCGATACAGAGCTTGTAAACATGAAAAACCTTTAGTACGCTGTTACTACTTAATTGGACTATCTTTCCACTTATAGTAACAACTAACTTGAAACAATTGACCTATTTACAATCTTCAGGTTGACCGGTAAAAACTTCGAATCCGGCCGATTCAATATCAGCGCGGCCAAAATTCGAACTTTCTGAGTTTCGATACAGAGCTTGTATACATGTAAAACCTTTAGTACACTGTCACTACTCAATTGGACTATCTTCCCACTCATGGTAACAACTACCATGAAACAATTGGTTTTCTTACAATCTTCAGATTGACCTGTGAAAACTTCGGAATCCGGCCGATTCAATATCAGCGCGGCCAAAATTCGAACTTTCTGAGTTTCGATACAGAGCTTGTATACATGTAAAACCTTTGGTACACCGTTACTACTCAATTGGACTATCTTCCCACTTATAGTAACAACTACCATGAAACAATTGGTTTTCTCACAATCTTCAGATTGACCTGTGAAAACTTCGGAATCCGGCCGATTGAATATCAGCGCGGCAAAAATTCGAACTTTCTGAAGTTCGATACAGAGCTTGTAAACATGAAAAACCTTTAGTACGCTGTTACTACTTAATTGGACTATCTTTCCACTTATAGTAACAACTAACTTGAAACAATTGACCTATTTACAATCTTCAGGTTGACCGGTAAAAACTTCGAATCCGGCCGATTCAATATCAGCGCGGCCAAAATTCGAACTTTCTGAGTTTCGATACAGAGGTTGTATACATGAAAAACCTTCAGTACACTGTTACTACTCAATTGGACTATTTTCCCACTTATGGTAACAACTACCATGAAACAATTGGTTTTCTTACAATCTTCAGATTGACCTGTGAAAACTTCGGAATCCGGCCGATTCAATATCAGCGCGGCCAAAATTCGAACTTTCTGAGTTTCGATACAGAGCTTGTATACATGCAAAACCTTCCGTACACTGTTACCACTTAATTGGACTATCTTTCCACTTATAGTAACAACTACCATGAAACAATTGGCCTCCTTACAATCTTCAGATTGACCGGTGAAAACTTCGAAATCCGTCCGATCAATATCAGCGCGGCCAAAATTCGAACTTTCTGGGTTCGATACAGAGCTTGTATACATGAAAAACCTTTAGTACACTGTTACTACTCAGTTGGACTATCTCCCCACTTATAGTAACAACTACCATGAAACAATTGGTTTTCTTACAATCTTCAGATTGACCTGTGAAAACTTCGGAATCCGGCCGATTGAATATCAGCGCGGCAAAAATTCGAACTTTCTGAGTTTCGATACAGAGCTTGTAAACATGAAAAACCTTTAGTACGCTGTTACTACTCAATTGGACTATCTTTCCACTTATAGTAACAACTAACTTGAAACAATTGACCTATTTACAATCTTCAGGTTGACCGGTAAAAACTTCGAAATCCGGCCGATTCAATATCAGCGCGGCCAAAATTCGAACTTTCTGAGTTTCGATACAGAGCTTGTATACATGTAAAACCTTTAGTACACTGTTACTACTTGATTGGACTATCTTCCCACTTATAGTAACAACTAACATGAAACAATTGGCCTCCTTACAATCTTCAGATTGACCTGTGAAAACTTCGGAATCCGGCCGATTGAATATCAGCGCGGCAAAAATTCGAACTTTCTGAGTTTCGATACAGAGCTTGTAAACATGAAAAACCTTTAGTACGCTGTTACTACTTAATTGGACTATCTTTCCACTTATAGTAACAACTAACTTGAAACAATTGACCTATTTACAATCTTCAGGTTGACCGGTAAAAACTTCGAAATCCGGCCGATTCAATATCAGCGCGGCCAAAATTCGAACTTTCTGAGTTTCGATACAGAGCTTGTATACATGTAAAACCTTTAGTACACTGTCACTACTCAATTGGACTATCTTCCCACTCATGGTAACAACTACCATGAAACAATTGGTTTTCTTACAATCTTCAGATTGACCTGTGAAAACTTCGGAATCCGGCCGATTCAATATCAGCGCGGCCAAAATTCGAACTTTCTGAGTTTCGATACAGAGCTTGTATACATGTAAAACCTTTGGTACACTGTTACTACTCAATTGGACTATCTTCCCACTTATAGTAACAACTACCATGAAACAATTGGTTTTCTCACAATCTTCAGATTGACCTGTGAAAACTTCGGAATCCGGCCGATTGAATATCAGCGCGGCAAAAATTCGAACTTTCTGAAGTTCGATACAGAGCTTGTAAACATGAAAAACCTTTAGTACGCTGTTACTACTTAATTGGACTATCTTTCCACTTATAGTAACAACTAACTTGAAACAATTGACCTATTTACAATCTTCAGGTTGACCGGTAAAAACTTCGAAATCCGGCCGATTCAATATCAGCGCGGCCAAAATTCGAACTTTCTGAGTTTCGATACAGAGGTTGTATACATGAAAAACCTTCAGTACACTGTTACTACTCAATTGGACTATTTTCCCACTTATGGTAACAACTACCATGAAACAATTGGTTTTCTTACAATCTTCAGATTGACCTGTGAAAACTTCGGAATCCGGCCGATTCAATATCAGCGCGGCCAAATTCGAACTTTCTGAGTTCGATACAGAGCTTGTATACATGCAAAACCTTCCGTACACTGTTACCACTTAATTGGACTATCTTTCCACTTATAGTAACAACTACCATGAAACAATTGGCCTCCTTACAATCTTCAGATTGACCGGTGAAAACTTCGAAATCCGTCCGATTCAATATCAGCGCGGCCAAAATTCGAACTTTCTGGGTTTCGATACAGAGCTTGTATACATGAAAAACCTTTAGTACACTGTTACTACTCAGTTGGACTATCTCCCCACTTATAGTAACAACTACCATGAAACAATTGGTTTTCTTACAATCTTCAGATTGACCTGTGAAAACTTCGGAATCCGGCCGATTGAATATCAGCGCGGCCAAAATTCGAACTTTCTGCGTTTCGATACAGAGCTTGTATACATGAAAAACCTTTAGTACACTGTTACTACTCAATTGGACTATCTCCCCACTTATAGTAACAACTACCATGAAACAATTGGTTTTCTTACAATCTTCAGATTGACCTGTGAAAACTTCGGAATCCGGCCGATTGAATATCAGCGCGGCAAAATTCGAACTTTCTGAGTTTCGATACAGAGGTTGTATACATGAAAAACCTTTAGTACACTGTTACTACTCAATTGGACTATTTTCTCACTTATGGTAACAACTACCATGAAACAATTGGTTTTCTTACAATCTTCAGATTGACCTGTGAAAACTTCGGAATCCGGCCGATTCAATATCAGCGCGGCCAAAATTCGAACTTTCTGGGTTTCGATACAGAACTTGTATACATGAAAAACCTTTAGTACACTGTTACTACTCAGTTGGACTATCTCCCCACTTATAGTAACAACTACCATGAAACAATTGGTTTTCTTACAATCTTCAGATTGACCTGTGAAAACTTCGGAATCCGGCCGATTGAATATCAGCGCGGCCAAAATTCGAACTTTCTGAGTTTCGATACAGAGCTTGTATACATGAAAAACCTTTAGTACACTGTTACTACTCAATTGGACTATCTTCCCACTTATAGTAACAACTACCATGAAACAATTGGTTTTCTTACAATCTTCAGATTGACCTGTGAAAACTTCGGAATCCGGCCGATTCAATATCAGCGCGGCCAAAATTCGAACTTTCTGAGTTTCGATACAGAACTTGTATACATGAAAAATCTTTAGTACACTGTTACTACTCAATTGGACTATTTTCCCACTTATGGTAACAACTACCATGAAACAATTGGTTTTCTTACAATCTTCAGATTGACCTGTGAAAACTTCGGAATCCGGCCGATTGAATATCAGCGCGGCCAAAATTCGAACTTTCTGAGTTTCGATACAGAGCTTGTAAACATGAAAACCTTTAGTACGCTGTTACTACTCAATTGGACTATCTTCCCACTTATGGTAACAACTACCATGAAACAATTGGCCTCCTTACAATCTTCAGATTGACCGGTGAAAACTTCGAAATCCGGCCGATTCAATATCAGCGCGGCCAAAATTCGAACTTTCTGAGTTTCGATACAGAGCTTGTATACATGTAAAACCTTTGGTACACTGTTACTACTCAATTGGACTATCTTCCCACTCATGGTAACAACTACCATGAAACAATTGGCCTCCTTACAATCTTCAGATTGACCGGTGAAAACTTCGAAATCCGGCCGATTCAATATCAGCGCGGCCAAAATTCGAACTTTCTGAGTTTCGATACAGAGGTTGTATACATGAAAAACCTTTAGTACACTGTTACTACTCAATTGGACTATTTTCTCACTTATGGTAACAACTACCATGAAACAATTGGTTTTCTTACAATCTTCAGATTGACCTGTGAAAACTTCGGAATCCGGCCGATTCAATATCAGCGCGGCCAAAATTCGAACTTTCTGGGTTTCGATACAGAACTTGTATACATGAAAAACCTTTAGTACACTGTTACTACTCAGTTGGACTATCTCCCCACTTATAGTAACAACTACCATGAAACAATTGGTTTTCTTACAATCTTCAGATTGACCTGTGAAAACTTCGGAATCCGCCGATTGAATATCAGCGCGGCCAAAATTCGAACTTTCTGAGTTTCGATACAGAGCTTGTAAACATGAAAAACCTTTAGTACGCTGTTACTACTCAATTGGACTATCTTCCCACTTATGGTAACAACTACCATGAAACAATTGGCCTCCTTACAATCTTCAGATTGACCGGTGAAAACTTCGAAATCCGGCCGATTCAATATCAGCGCGGCCAAAATTCGAACTTTCTGAGTTTCGATACAGAGCTTGTATACATGTAAAACTTTGGTACACTGTTACTACTCAATTGGACTATCTTCCCACTCATGGTAACAACTACCATGAAACAATTGGCCTCCTTACAATCTTCAGATTGACCGGTGAAAACTTCGAAATCCGGCCGATTCAATATCAGCGCGGCCAAAATTCGAACTTTCTGAGTTTCGATACAGAGGTTGTATACATGAAAAACCTTTAGTACACTGTTACTACTCAATTGGACTATTTTCTCACTTATGGTAACAACTACCCCCATGAAACAATTGGTTTTCTTACAATCTTCAGATTGACCTGTGAAAACTTCGGAATCCGGCCGATTCAATATCAGCGCGGCCAAAATTCGAACTTTCTGGGTTTCGATACAGAACTTGTATACATGAAAAACCTTTAGTACACTGTTACTACTCAGTTGGACTATCTCCCCACTTATAGTAACAACTACCATGAAACAATTGGTTTTCTTACAATCTTCAGATTGACCTGTGAAAACTTCGGAATCCGGCCGATTGAATATCAGCGCGGCCAAAATTCGAACTTTCTGAGTTTCGATACAGAGCTTGTATACATGAAAAACCTTTAGTACACTGTTACTACTCAATTGGACTATCTTCCCACTTATAGTAACAACTACCATGAAAGAATTGGTTTTCTTACAATCTTCAGATTGACCTGTGAAAACTTCGGAATCCGGCCGATTCAATATCAGCGCGGCCAAAATTCGAACTTTCTGAGTTTCGATACAGAACTTGTATACATGAAAAATCTTTAGTACACTGTTACTACTCAATTGGACTATTTTCCCACTTATGGTAACAACTACCATGAAACAATTGGTTTTCTTACAATCTTCAGATTGACCTGTGAAAACTTCGGAATCCGGCCGATTGAATATCAGCGCGGCCAAAATTCGAACTTTCTGAGTTTCGATACAGAGCTTGTAAACATGAAAAACTTTAGTACGCTGTTACTACTCAATTGGACTATCTTCCCACTTATGGTAACAACTACCATGAAACAATTGGCCTCCTTACAATCTTCAGATTGACCGGTGAAAACTTCGAAATCCGGCCGATTCAATATCAGCGCGGCCAAAATTCGAACTTTCTGAGTTTCGATACAGAGCTTGTATACATGAAAAATCTTTAGTACACTGTTACTACTCAATTGGACTATCTTCCCACTTATGGTAACAACTACCATGAAACAATTGGCCTCCTTACAATCTTCAGATTGACCGGTGAAAACTTCGGAATCCGGCCGATTGAATATCAGCGCGGCCGAAATTCGAACTTTCTGAGTTTCGATACAGAGCTTGTATACATGAAAAACCTTTAGTACACTGTTACTACTCAATTGGACTATCTTCCCACTCATTGTAACAACTATTATGAAACAATTGGCCTTCGTACAATCTTCAGATTGACCTGTGAAAACTTCGAAATCCGGCCGATTCAATATCAGCGCGGCCAAAATTCGAACTTTCTGAGTTTCGATACAGAGCTTGTATACATGAAAAATCTTTAGTACGCTGTTACTACTTAATTGAACTATCTTCCCACTTATTGTAACAACTATTATGAAACAATTGGTTTCCTTACAATCTTCAGATTGACCTGTGAAAACTTCGGAATCCGGCCGATTGAATATCAGCGCGGCCAAAATTCGAACTTTCTGAGTTTCGATACAGAGGTTGTACACATGAAAAACCTTTAGTACACTGTTACTACTCAATTGGACTATCTTCCCACTTATGGTCACAACTACCATGAAACAATTGGCCTCCTTACAATCTTCAGATTGACCGGTGAAAACTTCGAAATCCGGCCGATTCCATATCAGCGCGGCCAAAATTCGAACTTTCTGAGTTTCGATACATAGCTTGTATACATGTAAAACCTTCAGTACACTGTTAGTACTCAATTGGACTATCTTCCCACTTATGGTCACAACTACCATGAAACAATTGGCCTCCTTACAATCTTCAGATTGACCGGTGAAAACTTCGAAATCCGTCCGATTCAATATCAGCGCGGCCAAAATTCAAACTTTCTGAGTTTCGATACAGAGCTTGTATACATGAAAAACCTTTAGTACACTGTTACTACTCAATTGGACTATCTTCCCACGTATGGTCACAACTAACATGAAACAATTGACCTATTTACAATCTTCAGGTTGACCGGTGAAAACTTCGGAACCCGGCCGATTCAATATCAGCGCGGCCAAAATTCGAACTTTCTGGGTTTCGATACAGAGGTTGTATACATGTAAAACCTTCAGTACACTGTTACTACTCAGTTGGACTATCTCCTCACTTATAGTAACAACTACCATGGAACAATTGGTTTTCTTACAATCTTCAGATTGACCTGTGAAAACTTCGGAATCCGGCCGATTGAATATCAGCGCGGCCAAAATTCGAACTTTCTGAGTTTCGATACAGAGCTTGTATACATGAAAAACCTTAGTACACTGTTACTACTCAATTGGACTATCTCCCCAATTATAGTAACAACTACCATGAAACATTGGTTTTCTTACAATCTTCAGATTGACCTGTGAAAACTTCGGAATCCGGCCGATTGAATATCAGCGCGGCCAAAATTCGAACTTTCTGAGTTTCGATACAGAGGTTGTATACATGAAAAACCTTTAGTACACTGTTACTACTCAATTGGACTATTTTCTCACTTATGGTAACAACTACCATGAAACAATTGGTTTTCTTACAATCTTTAGATTGTTCTGTGAAAACTTCGAAATCCGGCCGATTCAATATCAGCGCGGCCAAAATTCGAACTTTCTGGGTTTCGATACAGAGCTTGTATACATGTGAAACCTTTAGTACACTGTTACTACTCAATTGGACTATCTTCCCACTTATAGTAACAACTACCATGAAACAATTGGTTTTCTTACAATCTTCAGATTGACCTGTGAAAACTTCGAAATCCGGCCGATTCAATATCAGCGCGGCCAAAATTCGAACTTTCTGAGTTTCGATACAGAGCTTTTCTACATGAAAAACCTTTAGTACACTGTTACTACTTGATTGGACTATCTTCCCACTTATAGTAACAACTACCATGAAACAATTGGTTTTCTCACAATCTTCAGATTGACCTGTGAAAACTTCGGAATCCGGCCGATTGAATATCAGCGCGGCAAAAATTCAAACTTTCTGAGTTTCGATACAGAGCTTGTAAACATGAAAAACCTTTAGTACGCTGTTACTACTTAATTGGACTATCTTTCCACTTATAGTAACAACTAACTTGAAACAATTGGTTTTCTTACAATCTCAGATTGACCTGTGAAAACTTCGGAATCCGGCCGATTGATAATCAGCGCGGCCAAAATTCGAACTTTCTGAGTTTCGATACAGAGCTTGTAAACATGAAAAACCTTTAGTACGCTGTTACTACTCAATTGGACTATCTTCCCACTTATGGTAACAACTACCATGAAACAATTGGCCTCCTTACAATCTTCAGATTGACCGGTGAAAACTTCGAAATCCGGCCGATTCAATATCAGCGCGGCCAAAATTCGAACTTTCTGAGTTTCGATACAGAGCTTGTATACATGAAAAACCTTTGGTACACTGTTACTACTCAAATGGACTATCTTCCCACTTATTGTAACAACTATTATGAAACAATTGGCCTTCGTACAATCTTCAGATTGACCTGTGAAAACTTCGAAATCCGGCCGATTCAATATCAGCGCGGCCAAAATTCGAACTTTCTGAGTTTCGATACAGAGCTGGAATACACGAAAACCTTTAGTACGCTGTTACTACTTAATTGGACTATCTTTCCACTTATGGTAACAACTAACATGAAACAATTGACCTATTTACAATCTTCAGGTTGACCTGTGAAAACTTCGCAATCCGGCCGATTCAATATCAGCGCGGCCAAAATTCGAACTTTCTTAGTTTCGATACAGAGCTTGTATACATGAAACACCTTTAGTACGCTGTTACTACTTAATTGGACTATCTTTCCACTTATAGTAACAACTAACATGAAACAATTGACCTATTTACAATCTTCAGGTTGACCGGTGAAAACTTCGGAACCCGGCCGATTGAATATCAGCGCGGCCAAAATTCGAACTTTCTGAGTTTCGATACAGAGCTTGTATACGTGAAAAACCTTCCGTACACTGTTACCACTTAATTGGACTATCTTCCCACTTATTGTAACAACTATTATGAAACAATTGGCCTCCTTACAATCTTCAGATTGACCGGTGAAAACTTCGAAATCCGGCCGATTCAATATCAGCGCGGCCAAAATTCGAACTTTCTGAGTTTCGATACAGAGCTTGTATACATGAAAAACCTTTAGTACACTGTTACTACTCAGTTGGAATATCTCCCCACTTATAGTAACAACTACCATGAAACAATTGGTTTTCTAACAATCTTCAGATTGACCTGTGAAAACTTCGGAATCCGGCCGATTGAATATCAGCGCGGCCAAAATTCGAACTTTCTGAGTTTCGATACAGAGCTTGTATACATGAAAAACCTTTAGTACGCTGTTACTACTTAATTGGACTATTTTTCCACTTATAGTAACAACTACCATGAAACAATTGGCCTCCTTACAATCTTCAGGTTGACCTGTGAAAACTTCGGAATCCGGCCGATTGAATATCAGCGCGGCCAAAATTCGAACTTTCTGAGTTTCGATACAGAGCTTGTATACATGAAAAACCTTTAGTACGCTGTTACTACTTAATTGGACTATCTTTCCACTTATAGTAACAACTACCATGAAACAATTGGCCTCCTTACAATCTTCAGGTTGACCGGTGAAAACTTCGAAATCCGGCCGATTCAATATCAGCGCGGCCAAAATTCGAACATTCTGAGTTTCGATACAGAGCTTGTATACATGAAAAATCTTTAGTACACTGTTACTACTCAATTGGACTATCTTCCCACTTATGGTAACAACTACCATGAAACAATTGGCCTCCTTACAATCTTCAGATTGACCGGTGAAAACTTCGGAATCCGGCCGATTCAATATCAGCGCGGCCAAAATTCGAACTTTCTGAGTTTCGATACAGAGCTTGTATACATGAAAAACCTTTAGTACACTGTTACTACTCAATGGGACTATCTTCCCACTTATTGTAACAACTATTATCAAACAATTGGTATTCTTACAATCTTCAGATTGACCTGTGAAAACTTCGAAATCCGGCCGATTCAATATCAGCGCGGCCAAAATTCGAACTTTCTGAGTTTCGATACAGAGCTTGTATACATGAAAAACCTTTAGTACACTGTTACTACTCAGTTGGAATATTTCCCCACTTATAGTAACAACTACCATGAAACAATTGGTTTTCTTACAATCTTCAGATTGACCTGTGAAAACTTCGGAATCCGACCGATTGAATATCAGCGCGGCCAAAATTCGAACTTTCTGAGTTTCGATACAGAGCTTGTATACATGAAAAACCTTTAGTACGCTGTTACTACTTAATTGGACTATTTTTCCACTTATAGTAACAACTACCATGAAACAATTGGCCTCCTTACAATCTTCAGATTGACCGGTGAAAACTTCGAAATCCGGCCAATTCAATATCGGCGCGGCCAAAATTCGAACTTTCTGAGTTTCGATACAGAGATTGTATACATGAAAAATCTTTAGTACACTGTTACTACTCAATTGGAATATCTTCCCCACTTATGGTAACAACTACCATGAAACAATTGGCCTCCTTACAATCTTCAGATTGACCGGTGAAAACTTCGGAATCCGGCCGATTCAATATCAGCGCGACCGAAATTCGAACTTTCTGAGTTTCGATACAGAGCTTGTATACATGTAAAACCTTTAGTACACTGTTACTACTCAATTGGACTATCTTCCCACTTATGGTCACAACTACCATGAAACAATTGGCCTCCTTACAATCTTCAGATTGACCGGTGAAAACTTCGAAATCCGAAAAAATCCGAAAGTTTTCACAGGTCAATCTGAAGATTGTAGGAAAACCAATTGTTTCATGGTAGTTGTTACTATAAGTGGAAATATAGTCCAATTTAGTGGTAACAGTGTACGGAAGGTTTTGCATGTATACAAGCTCTGTATCGAAACTGTTACTACTCAATTGGACTATCTTCCCACTCATGGTAACAACTACCATGAAACAATTGGTTTTCTTACAATCTTCAGATTGACCTGTGAAAACTTCGGAATCCGGCCGATTCAATATCAGCGCGGCCAAAAGTAGTAACAGCGTACTAAAGGTTTTTCATGTTTACAAGCTCTGTATCGAAACTCAGAAAGTTCGAATTTTTGCCGCGCTGATATTCAATCGGCCGGATTCCGAAGTTTTCACAGGTCAATCTGAAGATTGTGAGAAAACCAATTGTTTCATGGTAGTTGTTACTATAAGTGGGAAGATAGTCCAATCAAGTAGTAACAGTGTACTAAAGGTTTTTCATGTAGACAAGCTCTGTATCGAAACTCAGAAAGTTCGAATTTTGGCCGCGCTGATATTGAATCGGCCGGATTCCGAAGTTTTCACAGGTCAATCTGAAGATTGTAAGAAAACCAATTGTTTCATGGTAGTTGTTACCATGAGTGGGAAGATAGTCCAATTGAGTAGTGACAGTGTACTAAAGGTTTTACATGTATACAAGCTCTGTATCGAAACTCAGAAAGTTCGAATTTTGGCCGCGCTGATATTGAATCGGCCGGATTCCGAAGTTTTCACCGGTCAATCTGAAGATTGTAAGGAGGCCAATTGTTTCATGGTAGTTGTTACCATGAGTGGAAAGATAGTCCAATTAAGTAGTAACAGCGTACTAAAGGTTTTTCATGTTTACAAGCTCTGTATCGAAACTCAGAAAGTTCGAATTTTTGCCGCGCTGATATTCAATCGGCCGGATTCCGAAGTTTTCACAGGTCAATCTGAAGATTGTAAGGAGGCCAATTGTTTCATGTTAGTTGTTACTATAAGTGGGAAGATAGTCCAATCAAGTAGTAACAGTGTACTAAAGGTTTTACATGTATACAAGCTCTGTATCGAAACTCAGAAAGTTCGAATTTTGGCCGCGCTGATATTGAATCGGCCGGATTTCGAAGTTTTTACCGGTCAACCTGAAGATTGTAAATAGGTCAATTGTTTCAAGTTAGTTGTTACTATAAGTGGAAAGATAGTCCAATTGAGTAGTAACAGCGTACTAAAGGTTTTTCATGTTTACAAGCTCTGTATCGAAACTCAGAAAGTTCGAATTTTTGCCGCGCTGATATTCAATCGGCCGGATTCCGAAGTTTTCACAGGTCAATCTGAAGATTGTGAGAAAACCAATTGTTTCATGGTAGTTGTTACTATAAGTGGGAAGATAGTCCAATCAAGTAGTAACAGTGTACTAAAGGTTTTTCATGTAGACAAGCTCTGTATCGAAACTCAGAAAGTTCGAATTTTGGCCGCGCTGATATTGAATCGGCCGGATTTCGAAGTTTTCACAGGTCAATCTGAAGATTGTAAGAAAACCAATTGTTTCATGGTAGTTGTTACTATAAGTGGGGAGATAGTCCAATTAAGTAGTAACAGTGTCCTAAAGGTTTTTCATGTATACAAGCTCTGTATCGGAACTCAGAAAGTTCGAATTTTGGCCGCGCTGATATTGAATCGGCCGGATTTCGAAGTTTTCACCGGTCAATCTGAAGATTGTAAATAGGTCAATTGTTTCAAGTTAGTTGTTACTATAAGTGGGGAGATAGTCCAACTGAGTAGTAACAGTGTACTAAAGGTTTTTCATGTATACAAGCTCCTGCAAATTTCTATATGCATAAGTTTTTCTTTTATTTCTCAAATGTCAGTTCAAATGGTTTAAGTTCGTGATTCCATGTGTCTATCACTATACTGATAAATTATTATTATTATTATGTATCAAAACTCAGAAGGTTCGAATTTTGGCCGCGCTGATATTCAATCGGCCGGATTCCGAAGTTTTCACAGGTCAATCTGAAGATTGTAAGGAGGCCAATTGTTTCATGTTAGTTGTTACTATAAGTGGGAAGATAGTCCGATCAAGTAGTAACAGTGTACTAAAGGTTTTACATGTATACAAGCTCTGTATCGAAACTCAGAAAGTTCGAATTTTGGCCGCGCTGATATTGAATCGGCCGGATTTCGAAGTTTTCACCGGTCAATCTGAAGATTGTAAGGAGGCCAATTGTTTCATGGTAGTTGTTACCATGAGTGGGAAAATAGTCCAATTGAGTAGTAACAGTGTACTAAAGGTTTTTCATGTTTACAAGCTCTGTATCGAAACTCAGAAAGTTCGAATTTTTGCCGCGCTGATATTCAATCGGCCGGATTCCGAAGTTTTCACAGGTCAATCTGAAGATTGTGAGAAAACCAATTGTTTCATGGTAGTTGTTACTATAAGTGGGGAGATAGTCCAATTAAGTAGTAACAGTGTACTAAAGGTTTTTCATGTTTACAAGCTCTGTATCGAAACTCAGAAAGTTCGAATTTTTGCCGCGCTGATATTCAATCGGCCGGATTCCGAAGTTTTCACAGGTCAATCTGAAGATTGTGAGAAAACCAATTGTTTCATGGTAGTTGTTACTATAAGTGGGAAGATAGTCCGATCAAGTAGTAACAGTGTACTAAAGGTTTTACATGTATACAAGCTCTGTATCGAAACTCAGAAAGTTCGAATTTTGGCCGCGCTGATATTGAATCGGCCGGATTTCGAAGTTTTCACCGGTCAATCTGAAGATTGTAAGGAGGCCAATTGTTTCATGGTAGTTGTTACCATGAGTGGGAAAATAGTCCAATTGAGTAGTAACAGTGTACTAAAGGTTTTTCATGTTTACAAGCTCTGTATCGAAACTCAGAAAGTTCGAATTTTTGCCGCGCTGATATTCAATCGGCCGGATTCCGAAGTTTTCACAGGTCAATCTGAAGATTGTGAGAAAACCAATTGTTTCATGGTAGTTGTTACTATAAGTGGGAAGATAGTCCAATCAAGTAGTAACAGTGTACTAAAGGTTTTTCATGTAGACAAGCTCTGTATCGAAACTCAGAAAGTTCGAATTTTGGCCGCGCTGATATTGAATCGGCCGGATTTCGAAGTTTTCACAGGTCAATCTGAAGATTGTAAGAAAACCAATTGTTTCATGGTAGTTGTTACTATAAGTGGGGAGATAGTCCAACTGAGTAGTAACAGTGTACTAAAGGTTTTTCATGTATACAAGCTCTGTATCAAAACTCAGAAGGTTCGAATTTTGGCCGCGCTGATATTGAATCGGCCGGATTTCGAAGTTTTCACCGGTCAATCTGAAGATTGTAAGGAGGCCAATTGTTTCATGGTAGTTGTTACCATGAGTGGGAAGATAGTCCAATTGAGTAGTAACAGTGTACCAAAGGTTTTACATGTATACAAGCTCTGTATCGAAACTCAGAAAGTTCGAATTTTGGCCGCGCTGATATTGAATCGGCCGGATTTCGAAGTTTTCACCGGTCAATCTGAAGATTGTAAGGAGGCCAATTGTTTCATGGTAGTTGTGACCATAAGTGGGAAGATAGTCCAATTGAGTAGTAACAGTGTACTAAAGGTTTTACATGTATACAAGCTCTGTATCGAAACTCAGAAAGTTCGAATTTAGGCCGCGCTGATATTCAATCGGCCGGATTCCGAAGTTTTCACAGGTCAATCTGAAGATTGTAAGGAGGCCAATTGTTTCATGGTAGTTGTGACCATAAGTGGGAAGATAGTCCAATTAAGTGGTAACAGTGTACGGAAGGTTTTCATGTATACAACCTCTGTATCGAAACTCAGAAAGTTCGAATTTTGGCCGCGCTGATATTGAATCGGCCGGATTTCGAAGTTTTCACCGGTCAATCTGAAGATTGTAAGGAGGCCAATTGTTTCATGGTAGTTGTTACCATGAGTGGGAAGATAGTCCAATTGAGTAGTAACAGTGTACCAAAGGTTTTACATGTATACAAGCTCTGTATCGAAACTCAGAAAGTTCGAATTTTGGCCGCGCTGATATTCAATCGGCCGGATTCCGAAGTTTTCACAGGTCAATCTGAAGATTGTAGGAAAACCAATTGTATCATGGTAGTTGTTACTATAAGTGGAAAGATAGTCCAATTAAGTGGTAACAGTGTACGGAAGGTTTTGCATGTATACAAGCTCTGTATCGAAACTCAGAAAGTTCGAATTTAGGCCGCGCTGATATTCAATCGGCCGGATTCCGAAGTTTTCACAGGTCAATCTGAAGATTGTAGGAAAACCAATTGTTTCATGGTAGTTGTTACTATAAGTGGAAAGATAGTCCAATTAAGTGGTAACAGTGTACGGAAGGTTTTCATGTATACAACCTCTGTATCGAAACTCAGAAAGTTCGAATTTTGGCCGCGCTGATATTCAATCGGCCGGATTCCGAAGTTTTCACCGGTCAATCTGAAGATTGTAAGGAGGCCAATTGTTTCATGGTAGTTGTGACCATGAGTGGGAAGATAGTCCAATTGAGTAGTAACAGTGTACTAAAGGTTTTACATGTATACAAGCTCTGTATCGAAACTCAGAAAGTTCCAAGTTTGGCCGCGCTGATATTCAATCGGCCGGATTCCGAAGTTTTCACAGGTCAATCTGAAGATTGTAGGAAAACCAATTGTTTCATGGTAGTTGTTACTATAAGTGGAAAGATAGTCCAATTAAGTGGTAACAGTGTACGGAAGGTTTTGCATGTATACAAGCTCTGTATCGAAACTCAGAAAGTTCGAATTTTGGCCGCGCTGATATTGAATCGGCCGGATTCCGAAGTTTTCACAGGTCAATCTGAAGATTGTAAGAAAACCAATTGTTTCATGGTAGTTGTTACCATAAGTGGGAAAATAGTCCAATTGAGTAGTAACAGTGTACTAAAGGTTTTTCATGTATACAACCTCTGTATCGAAACTCAGAAAGTTCGAATTTTGGCCGCGCTGATATTCAATCGGCCGGATTCCGAAGTTTTCACCGGTCAATCTGAAGATTGTAAGGAGGCCAATTGTTTCATGGTAGTTGTTACCATGAGTGGGAAGATAGTCCAATTGAGTAGTAACAGTGTACCAAAGGTTTCACATGTATACAAGCTCTGTATCGGAACTCAGAAAGTTCGAATTTTGGCCGCGCTGATATTGAATCGGCCGGATTCCGAAGTTTTCACAGGTCAATCTGAAGATTGTAAGAAAACCAATTGTTTCATGGTAGTTGTTACCATGAGTGGGAAGATAGTCCAATTGAGTAGTAACAGTGTACTAAAGGTTTTACATGTATACAAGCTCTGTATCGAAACTCAGAAAGTTCGAATTTTGGCCGCGCTGATATTGAATCGGCCGGATTTCGAAGTTTTTACCGGTCAACCTGAAGATTGTGAATAGGTCAATTGTTTCAAGTTAGTTGTTACTATAAGTGGAAAGATAGTCCAATTAAGTAGTAACAGCGTACTAAAGGTTTTTCATGTTTACAAGCTCTGTATCGAAACTCAGAAAGTTCGAATTTTTGCCGCGCTGATATTCAATCGGCCGGATTCCGAAGTTTTCACAGGTCAATCTGAAGATTGTAAGGAGGCCAATTGTTTCATGTTAGTTGTTACTATAAGTGGGAAGATAGTCCAATTAAGTAGTAACAGTGTACTAAAGGTTTTACATGTATACAAGCTCTGTATCGAAACTCAGAAAGTTCGAATTTTGGCCGCGCTGATATTGAATCGGCCGGATTTCGAAGTTTTTACCGGTCAACCTGAAGATTGTAAATAGGTCAATTGTTTCAAGTTAGTTGTTACTATAAGTGGAAAGATAGTCCAATTAAGTAGTAACAGCGTACTAAAGGTTTTTCATGTTTACAAGCTCTGTATCGAAACTCAGAAAGTTCGAATTTTTGCCGCGCTGATATTCAATCGGCCGGATTCCGAAGTTTTCACAGGTCAATCTGAAGATTGTGAGAAAACCAATTGTTTCATGGTAGTTGTTACTATAAGTGGGAAGATAGTCCAATCAAGTAGTAACAGTGTACTAAAGGTTTTTCATGTAGACAAGCTCTGTATCGAAACTCAGAAAGTTCGAATTTTGGCCGCGCTGATATTGAATCGGCCGGATTTCGAAGTTTTCACAGGTCAATCTGAAGATTGTAAGAAAACCAATTGTCTCATGGTAGTTGTTACTATAAGTGGGGAGATAGTCCAACTGAGAAGTAACAGTGTACTAAAGGTTTTTCATGTATACAAGCTCTGTATCAAAACTCAGAAGGTTCGAATTTTGGCCGCGCTGATATTCAATCGGCCGGATTCCGAAGTTTTCACCGGTCAATCTGAAGATTGTAAGGAGGCCAATTGTTTCATGGTAGTTGTGACCATAAGTGGGAGGATAGTCCAATTGAGTAGTAACAGTGTACTAAAGGTTTTACATGTATACAAGCTCTGTATCGAAACTCAGAAAGTTCCAATTTTGGCCGCGCTGATATTCAATCGGCCGGATTCCGAAGTTTTCACAGGTCAATCTGAAGATTGTAGGAAAACCAATTGTTTCATGGTAGTTGTTACTATAAGTGGAAAGATAGTCCAATTAAGTGGTAACAGTGTACGGAAGGTTTTGCATGTATACAAGCTCTGTATCGAAACTCAGAAAGTTCGAATTTTGGCCGCGCTGATATTGAATCGGCCGGATTCCGAAGTTTTCACAGGTCAATCTGAAGATTGTAAGAAAACCAATTGTTTCATGGTAGTTGTTACCATAAGTGGGAAAATAGTCCAATTGAGTAGTAACAGTGTACTAAAGGTTTTTCATGTATACAACCTCTGTATCGAAACTCAGAAAGTTCGAATTTTGGCCGCGCTGATATTCAATCGGCCGGATTCCGAAGTTTTCACCGGTCAATCTGAAGATTGTAAGGAGGCCAATTGTTTCATGGTAGTTGTTACCATGAGTGGGAAGATAGTCCAATTGAGTAGTAACAGTGTACCAAAGGTTTTACATGTATACAAGCTCTGTATCGAAACTCAGAAAGTTCGAATTTTGGCCGCGCTGATATTGAATCGGCCGGATTCCGAAGTTTTCACAGGTCAATCTGAAGATTGTAAGAAAACCAATTGTTTCATGGTAGTTGTTACCCTGAGTGGGAAGATAGTCCAATTGAGTAGTAACAGTGTACTAAAGGTTTTACATGTATACAAGCTCTGTATCGAAACTCAGAAAGTTCGAATTTTGGCCGCGCTGATATTGAATCGGCCGGATTTCGAAGTTTTTACCGGTCAACCTGAAGATTGTAAATAGGTCAATTGTTTCAAGTTAGTTGTTACTATAAGTGGAAAGATAGTCCAATTAAGTAGTAACAGCGTACTAAAGGTTTTTCATGTTTACAAGCTCTGTATCGAAACTCAGAAAGTTCGAATTTTTGCCGCGCTGATATTCAATCGGCCGGATTCCGAAGTTTTCACAGGTCAATCTGAAGATTGTAAGGAGGCCAATTGTTTCATGTTAGTTGTTACTATAAGTGGGAAGATAGTCCAATCAAGTAGTAACAGTGTACTAAAGGTTTTACATGTATACAAGCTCTGTATCGAAACTCAGAAAGTTCGAATTTTGGCCGCGCTGATATTGAATCGGCCGGATTTCGAAGTTTTTACCGGTCAACCTGAAGATTGTAAATAGGTCAATTGTTTCAAGTTAGTTGTTACCATAAGTGGAAAGATAGTCCAATTAAGTAGTAACAGCGTACTAAAGGTTTTTCATGTTTACAAGCTCTGTATCGAAACTCAGAAAGTTCGAATTTTTGCCGCGCTGATATTCAATCGGCCGGATTCCGAAGTTTTCACAGGTCAATCTGAAGATTGTGAGAAAACCAATTGTTTCATGGTAGTTGTTACTATAAGTGGGAAGATAGTCCAATCAAGTAGTAACAGTGTACTAAAGGTTTTTCATGTAGACAAGCTCTGTATCGAAACTCAGAAAGTTCGAATTTTGGCCGCGCTGATATTGAATCGGCCGGATTTCGAAGTTTTCACAGGTCAATCTGAAGATTGTAAGAAAACCAATTGTCTCATGGTAGTTGTTACTATAAGTGGGGAGATAGTCCAACTGAGTAGTAACAGTGTACTAAAGGTTTTTCATGTATACAAGCTCTGTATCAAAACTCAGAAGGTTCGAATTTTGGCCGCGCTGATATTCAATCGGCCGGATTCCGAAGTTTTCACAGGTCAATCTGAAGATTGTAAAAAAACCAATTGTTTCATGGTAGTTGTTACTATGAGTGGGGAGATAGTCCAATTGAGTAGTAACAGTGTCCTAAAGGTTTTTCATGTATACAAGCTCTGTATCGAAACTCAGAAAGTTCGAATTTTGGCCGCGCTGATATTGAATCGGCCGGATTTCGAAGTTTTCACCGGTCAATCTGAAGATTGTAAGGAGGCCAATTGTTTCATGGTAGTTGTTACCATGAGTGGGAAAATAGTCCAATTGAGTAGTAACAGTGTACTAAAGGTTTTTCATGTTTACAAGCTCTGTATCGAAACTCAGAAAGTTCGAATTTTTGCCGCGCTGATATTCAATCGGCCGGATTCCGAAGTTTTCACAGGTCAATCTGAAGATTGTGAGAAAACCAATTGTTTCAAGTTAGTTGTTACTATAAGTGGAAAGATAGTCCAATTAAGTAGTAACAGCGTACTAAAGGTTTTTCATGTTTACAAGCTCTGTATCGAAACTCAGAAAGTTCGAATTTTTGCCGCGCTGATATTCAATCGGCCGGATTCCGAAGTTTTCACAGGTCAATCTGAAGATTGTGAGAAAACCAATTGTTTCATGGTAGTTGTTACTATAAGTGGGAAGATAGTCCAATCAAGTAGTAACAGTGTACTAAAGGTTTTTCATGTAGACAAGCTCTGTATCGAAACTCAGAAAGTTCGAATTTTGGCCGCGCTGATATTGAATCGGCCGGATTTCGAAGTTTTCACAGGTCAATCTGAAGATTGTAAGAAAACCAATTGTCTCATGGTAGTTGTTACTATAAGTGGGGAGATAGTCCAACTGAGTAGTAACAGTGTACTAAAGGTTTTTCATGTATACAAGCTCTGTATCAAAACTCAGAAGGTTCGAATTTTGGCCGCGCTGATATTCAATCGGCCGGATTCCGAAGTTTTCACAGGTCAATCTGAAGATTGTAAAAAAACCAATTGTTTCATGGTAGTTGTTACTATGAGTGGGGAGATAGTCCAATTGAGTAGTAACAGTGTCCTAAAGGTTTTTCATGTATACAAGCTCTGTATCGAAACTCAGAAAGTTCGAATTTTGGCCGCGCTGATATTGAATCGGCCGGATTTCGAAGTTTTCACCGGTCAATCTGAAGATTGTAAGGAGGCCAATTGTTTCATGGTAGTTGTTACCATGAGTGGGAAAATAGTCCAATTGAGTAGTAACAGTGTACTAAAGGTTTTTCATGTTTACAAGCTCTGTATCGAAACTCAGAAAGTTCGAATTTTTGCCGCGCTGATATTCAATCGGCCGGATTCCGAAGTTTTCACAGGTCAATCTGAAGATTGTGAGAAAACCAATTGTTTCAAGTTAGTTGTTACTATAAGTGGAAAGATAGTCCAATTAAGTAGTAACAGCGTACTAAAGGTTTTTCATGTTTACAAGCTCTGTATCGAAACTCAGAAAGTTCGAATTTTTGCCGCGCTGATATTCAATCGGCCGGATTCCGAAGTTTTCACAGGTCAATCTGAAGATTGTGAGAAAACCAATTGTTTCATGGTAGTTGTTACTATAAGTGGGAAGATAGTCCAATCAAGTAGTAACAGTGTACTAAAGGTTTTTCATGTAGACAAGCTCTGTATCGAAACTCAGAAAGTTCGAATTTTGGCCGCGCTGATATTGAATCGGCCGGATTTCGAAGTTTTCACAGGTCAATCTGAAGATTGTAAGAAAACCAATTGTCTCATGGTAGTTGTTACTATAAGTGGGGAGATAGTCCAACTGAGTAGTAACAGTGTACTAAAGGTTTTTCATGTATACAAGCTCTGTATCAAAACTCAGAAGGTTCGAATTTTGGCCGCGCTGATATTCAATCGGCCGGATTCCGAAGTTCTCACAGGTCAATCTGAAGATTGTAAAAAAACCAATTGTTTCATGGTAGTTGTTACTATGAGTGGGGAGATAGTCCAATTAAGTAGTAACAGTGTCCTAAAGGTTTTTCATGTATACAAGCTCTGTATCGAAACTCAGAAAGTTCGAATTTTGGCCGCGCTGATATTGAATCGGCCGGATTTCGAAGTTTTCACCGGTCAATCTGAAGATTGTAAGGAGGCCAATTGTTTCATGGTAGTTGTTACCATGAGTGGGAAAATAGTCCAATTGAGTAGTAACAGTGTACTAAAGGTTTTTCATGTTTACAAGCTCTGTATCGAAACTCAGAAAGTTCGAATTTTTGCCGCGCTGATATTCAATCGGCCGGATTCCGAAGTTTTCACAGGTCAATCTGAAGATTGTGAGAAAACCAATTGTTTCATGGTAGTTGTTACTATAAGTGGGAAGATAGTCCAATCAAGTAGTAACAGTGTACTAAAGGTTTTTCATGTAGACAAGCTCTGTATCGAAACTCAGAAAGTTCGAATTTTGGCCGCGCTGATATTCAATCGGCCGGATTCCGAAGTTTTCACAGGTCAATCTGAAGATTGTAGGAAAACCAATTGTTTCATGGTAGTTGTTACTATAAGTGGAAAGATAGTCCAATTAAGTGGTAACAGTGTACGGAAGGTTTTCATGTAGACAAGCTCTGTATCGAAACTCAGAAAGTTCGAATTTTGGCCGCGCTGATATTGAATCGGCCGGATTTCGAAGTTTTCACAGGTCAATCTGAAGATTGTAAGAAAACCAATTGTCTCATGGTAGTTGTTACTATAAGTGGGGAGATAGTCCAACTGAGTAGTAACAGTGTACTAAAGGTTTTTCATGTATACAAGCTCTGTGTCAAAACTCAGAAGGTTCGAATTTTGGCCGCGCTGATATTCAATCGGCCGGATTCCGAAGTTCTCACAGGTCAATCTGAAGATTGTAAAAAAACCAATTGTTTCATGGTAGTTGTTACTATGAGTGGGGAGATAGTCCAATTAAGTAGTAACAGTGTCCTAAAGGTTTTTCATGTATACAAGCTCTGTATCGAAACTCAGAAAGTTCGAATTTTGGCCGCGCTGATATTGAATCGGCCGGATTTCGAAGTTTTCACCGGTCAATCTGAAGATTGTAAGGAGGCCAATTGTTTCATGGTAGTTGTTACCATGAGTGGGAAAATAGTCCAATTGAGTAGTAACAGTGTACTAAAGGTTTTTCATGTTTACAAGCTCTGTATCGAAACTCAGAAAGTTCGAATTTTTGCCGCGCTGATATTCAATCGGCCGGATTCCGAAGTTTTCACAGGTCAATCTGAAGATTGTGAGAAAACCAATTGTTTCATGGTAGTTGTTACTATAAGTGGGAAGATAGTCCAATCAAGTAGTAACAGTGTACTAAAGGTTTTTCATGTAGACAAGCTCTGTATCGAAACTCAGAAAGTTCGAATTTTGGCCGCGCTGATATTGAATCGGCCGGATTTCGAAGTTTTCACAGGTCAATCTGAAGATTGTAAGAAAACCAATTGTCTCATGGTAGTTGTTACTATAAGTGGGGAGATAGTCCAACTGAGTAGTAACAGTGTACTAAAGGTTTTTCATGTATACAAGCTCTGTATCAAAACTCAGAAGGTTCGAATTTTGGCCGCGCTGATATTCAATCGGCCGGATTCCGAAGTTCTCACAGGTCAATCTGAAGATTGTAAAAAAACCAATTGTTTCATGGTAGTTGTTACTATGAGTGGGGAGATAGTCCAATTAAGTAGTAACAGTGTCCTAAAGGTTTTTCATGTATACAAGCTCTGTATCGAAACTCAGAAAGTTCGAATTTTGGCCGCGCTGATATTGAATCGGCCGGATTTCGAAGTTTTCACCGGTCAATCTGAAGATTGTAAGGAGGCCAATTGTTTCATGGTAGTTGTTACCATGAGTGGGAAAATAGTCCAATTGAGTAGTAACAGTGTACTAAAGGTTTTTCATGTTTACAAGCTCTGTATCGAAACTCAGAAAGTTCGAATTTTTGCCGCGCTGATATTCAATCGGCCGGATTCCGAAGTTTTCACAGGTCAATCTGAAGATTGTGAGAAAACCAATTGTTTCATGGTAGTTGTTACTATAAGTGGGAAGATAGTCCAATCAAGTAGTAACAGTGTACTAAAGGTTTTTCATGTAGACAAGCTCTGTATCGAAACTCAGAAAGTTCGAATTTTGGCCGCGCTGATATTCAATCGGCCGGATTCCGAAGTTTTCACAGGTCAATCTGAAGATTGTAGGAAAACCAATTGTTTCATGGTAGTTGTTACTATAAGTGGAAAGATAGTCCAATTAAGTGGTAACAGTGTACGGAAGGTTTTCATGTAGACAAGCTCTGTATCGAAACTCAGAAAGTTCGAATTTTGGCCGCGCTGATATTGAATCGGCCGGATTTCGAAGTTTTCACAGGTCAATCTGAAGATTGTAAGAAAACCAATTGTCTCATGGTAGTTGTTACTATAAGTGGGGAGATAGTCCAACTGAGTAGTAACAGTGTACTAAAGGTTTTTCATGTATACAAGCTCTGTATCAAAACTCAGAAGGTTCGAATTTTGGCCGCGCTGATATTCAATCGGCCGGATTCCGAAGTTCTCACAGGTCAATCTGAAGATTGTAAAAAAACCAATTGTTTCATGGTAGTTGTTACTATGAGTGGGGAGATAGTCCAATTAAGTAGTAACAGTGTCCTAAAGGTTTTTCATGTATACAAGCTCTGTATCGAAACTCAGAAAGTTCGAATTTTGGCCGCGCTGATATTGAATCGGCCGGATTTCGAAGTTTTCACCGGTCAATCTGAAGATTGTAAGGAGGCCAATTGTTTCATGGTAGTTGTTACCATGAGTGGGAAAATAGTCCAATTGAGTAGTAACAGTGTACTAAAGGTTTTTCATGTTTACAAGCTCTGTATCGAAACTCAGAAAGTTCGAATTTTTGCCGCGCTGATATTCAATCGGCCGGATTCCGAAGTTTTCACAGGTCAATCTGAAGATTGTGAGAAAACCAATTGTTTCATGGTAGTTGTTACTATAAGTGGGAAGATAGTCCAATCAAGTAGTAACAGTGTACTAAAGGTTTTTCATGTAGACAAGCTCTGTATCGAAACTCAGAAAGTTCGAATTTTGGCCGCGCTGATATTGAATCGGCCGGATTTCGAAGTTTTCACAGGTCAATCTGAAGATTGTAAGAAAACCAATTGTTTCATGGTAGTTGTTACTATAAGTGGGGAGATAGTCCAACTGAGTAGTAACAGTGTACTAAAGGTTTTTCATGTATACAAGCTCTGTATCAAAACTCAGAAGGTTCGAATTTTGGCCGCGCTGATATTCAATCGGCCGGATTCCGAAGTTTTCACAGGTCAATCTGAAGATTGTAAAAAAACCAATTGTTTCATGGTAGTTGTTACTATAAGTGGGGAGATAGTCCAATTAAGTAGTAACAGTGTCCTAAAGGTTTTTCATGTATACAAGCTCTGTATCGAAACTCAGAAAGTTCGAATTTTGGCCGCGCTGATATTGAATCGGCCGGATTTCGAAGTTTTCACCGGTCAATCTGAAGATTGTAAGGAGGCCAATTGTTTCATGGTAGTTGTTACCATGAGTGGGAAGATAGTCCAATTGAGTAGTAACAGTGTACCAAAGGTTTTACATGTATACAAGCTCTGTATCGAAACTCAGAAAGTTCGAATTTTGGCCGCGCTGATATTGAATCGGCCGGATTTCGAAGTTTTCACCGGTCAATCTGAAGATTGTAAGGAGGCCAATTGTTTCATGGTAGTTGTGACCATAAGTGGGAAGATAGTCCAATTGAGTAGTAACAGTGTACTAAATGTTTTACATGTATACAAGCTCTGTATCGAAACTGAGAAAGTTCCAATTTTGGCCGCGCTGATATTCAATCGGCCGGATTCCGAAGTTTTCACAGGTCAATCTGAAGATTGTAGGAAAACCAATTGTTTCATGGTAGTTGTTACTATAAGTGGAAAGATAGTCCAATTAAGTGGTAACAGTGTACGGAAGGTTTTGCATGTATACAAGCTCTGTATCGAAACTCAGAAAGTTCGAATTTTGGCCGCGCTGATATTGAATCGGCCGGATTCCGAAGTTTTCACAGGTCAATCGGAAGATTGTAAGAAAACCAATTGTTTCATGGTAGTTGTTACCATAAGTGGGAAGATAGTCCAATTGAGTAGTCTCTGTATCGAAACTCAGAAAGTTCGAATTTTGGCCGCGCTGATATTGAATCGGCCGGATTTCGAAGTTTTCACCGGTCAATCTGGAGATTGTAAGGAGGCCAATTGTTTCATGGTAGTTGTGACCATAAGTGGGAAGATAGTCCAATTGAGTAGTAACAGTGTACTAAAGGTTTTACATGTATACAAGCTCTGTATCGAAACTCAGAAAGTTCCAATTTTGGCCGCGCTGATATTCAATCGGCCGGATTCCGAAGTTTTCACAGGTCAATCTGAAGATTGTAGGAAAACCAATTGTTTCATGGTAGTTGTTACTATAAGTGGAAAGATAGTCCAATTAAGTGGTAACAGTGTACGGAAGGTTTTGCATGTATACAAGCTCTGTATCGAAACTCAGAAAGTTCGAATTTTGGCCGCGCTGATATTGAATCGGCCGGATTCCGAAGTTTTCACAGGTCAATCGGAAGATTGTAAGAAAACCAATTGTTTCATGGTAGTTGTTACCATAAGTGGGAAAATAGTCCAATTGAGTAGTAACAGTGTACTAAAGGTTTTTCATGTATACAAGCTCTGTATCGAAACTCAGAAAGTTCGAATTTTGGCCGCGCTGATATTGAATCGGCCGGATTTCGAAGTTTTCACCGGTCAATCTGAAGATTGTACGAAGGCCAATTGTTTCATAATAGTTGTTACAATAAGTGGGAAGATAGTCCAATTGAGTAGTAACAGTGTACTGAAGGTTTTTCATGTATACAAGCTCTGTATCGAAACTCAGAAAGTTCGAATTTTGGCCGCGCTGATATTCAATCGGCCGGGTTCCGAAGTTTTCACCGGTCAACCTGAAGATTGTAAATAGGTCAATTGTTTCATGTTAGTTGTTACTATAAGTGGAAAGATAGTCCAATTGAGTAGTAACAGTGTAAAGGTTTTTCATGTATACAAGCTCTGTATCGAAACTCAGAAAGTTCGAATTTTGGCCGCGCTGATATTCAATCCGCCGGATTCCGAAGTTTTCACAGGTCAATCTGAAGATTGTAAGAAAACCAATTGTTTCATGGTAGTTGTTACCATAAGTGGGAAGATAGTCCAATCAAGTAGTAACAGTGTACTAAAGGTTTTTCATGTAGACAAGCTCTGTATCGAAACTCAGAAAGTTCGAATTTTGGCCGCGCTGATATTGAATCGGCCGGATTTCGAAGTTTTCACAGGTCAATCTGGAGATTGTACGAAGGCCAATTGTTTCATAATAGTTGTTACAATAAGTGGGAAGATAGTCCAATTGAGTAGTAACAGTGTACTAAAGGTTTTTCATGTATACAAGCTCTGTATCGAAACTCAGAAAGTTCGAATTTTGGCCGCGCTGATATTGAATCGGCCGGATTTCGAAGTTTTCACCGGTCAATCTGAAGATTGTAAGGAGGCCAATTGTTTTATGGTAGTTGTGACCATAAGTGGGAAGATAGTCCAATTGAGTAGTAACAGTGTACTAATGGTTTTACATGTATACAAGCTCTGTATCGAAACTCAGAAAGTTCGAATATTGGCCGCGCTGATATTGAATCGGCCGGATTTCGAAGTTTTCACCGGTCAACCTGAAGATTGTAAATAGGTCAATTGTTTCATGTTAGTTGTTACTATAAGTGGAAAGGTAGTCCAATTAAGTAGTAACAGCGTACTAAAGGTTTTTCATGTATACAAGCTCTGTATCGAAACTCAGAAAGTTCGAATTTTGGCCGCGCTGATATTCAATCGGCCGGATTCCGAAGTTTTCACAGGTCAATCTGAAGATTGTAAGAAAACCAATTGTTCCATGGTAGTTGTTACTATAAGTGGGGAGATAGTCCAACTGAGTAGTAACAGTGTACTAAAGGTTTTTCATGTAGACAAGCTCTGTATCGAAACTCAGAAAGTTCGAATTTTGGCCGCGCTGATATTGAATCGGCCGGATTTCGAAGTTTTCACAGGTCAATCTGAACATTGTACGAAGGTCAATGTTCAACTGATGATGACCCAACCCTCTGAGAAAACCCAAAACCGTCTTGAATCAGGGTCGAAACGGTTTTGAGTTTATCTCTTGCTGAGCACATTAACCTAATCATGTTTCATAATAATTGTTACAATAAGTGGGAAGATAGTCCAATTAAGTGGTAACAGTGTACGGAAGGTTTTTCATGTATACAAGCTCTTCGAATCTCTGCCCATATGTCGAAGAGTCGTTGGTCCCTGATCGTTTCCGAGTGGCGCCCGTTTGATCGAGAGCGGGTGCGTGGCCGTCCAATGGTCCGTTGGCGTGATGAACTTGTCGAGGCAGTTCGGAGTTATAACCGAACCGTGAGAAAAGGCCGAGTCCGGCCACCCAATATCCGTGGCGAAGAGATATTCCGAGTATGCAGAGATAAAGATATCTGGAGGGAAGTCAAGGAACACCATTTCGCAACGATTTGAAGTGATCTAATAAATCTTGAAATCTTGAAATCTTAAAGCTCTGTATCGAAACTCAGAAAGTTCGAATTTTGGCCGCGCTGATATTCAATCGGCCGGGTTCCGAAGTTTTCACCGGTCAACCTGAAGATTGTAAATAGGTCAATTGTTTCATGTTAGTTGTTACTATACGTGGAAAGATAGTCCAATTGAGTAGTAACAGCGTACTAAAGGGGTTTCATGTATACAAGCTCTGTATCGAAACTAAGAAAGTTCGAATTTTGGCCGCGCTGATATTGAATCGGCCGGATTGCGAAGTTTTCACAGGTCAATCTGAAGATTGTACGAAGGCCAATTGTTTCATAATAGTTGTTACAATAAGTGGGAAGATAGTCCAATTGAGTAGTAACAGTGTACTAAAGGTTTTTCATGTATACAAGCTCTGTATCGAAACTCAGAAAGTTCGAATTTTGGCCGCGCTGATATTCAATCCGCCGGATTCCGAAGTTTTCACAGGTCAATCTGAAGATTGTAAGAAAACCAATTGTTTCATGGTAGTTGTTACCATAAGTGGGAAGATAGTCCAATCAAGTAGTAACAGTGTACTAAAGGTTTTTCATGTAGACAAGCTCTGTATCGAAACTCAGAAAGTTCGAATTTTGGCCGCGCTGATATTGAATCGGCCGGATTTCGAAGTTTTCACCGGTCAACCTGAAGATTGTAAATAGGTCAATTGTTTCATGTTAGTTGTTACTATAAGTGGAAAAATAGTCCAATTAAGTAGTAACAGCGTACTAAAGGTTTTTCATGTATACAAGCTCTGTATCGAAACTCAGAAAGTTCGAATTTCGGCCGCGCTGATATTCAATCGGCCGGATTCCGAAGTTTTCACAGGTCAATCTGAAGATTATAAGAAAACCAATTGTTTCATGGTAGTTGTTACTATAAGTGGGGAGATAGTCCAACTGAGTAGTAACAGTGTACTAAAGGTTTTTCATGTATACAAGCTCTGTATCGAAACTCAGAAAGTTCGAATTTTGGCCGCGTTGATAATCAATCGGCCGGATTTCGAAATTTTCACAGGTCAATCTGAAGATTGTACGAAGACCAATTGTTTCATAATAGTTGTTACAATAAGTGGGAAGATAGTCCAATTGAGTAGTAACAGTGTACTAAAGGTTTTTCATGTATACAAGCTCTGTATCGAAACTCAGAAAGTTCGAATTTTGGCCGCGCTGATATTCAATCCGCCGGATTCCGAAGTTTTCACAGGTCAATCTGAAGATTGTAAGAAAACCAATTGTTTCATGGTAGTTGTTACCATAAGTGGGAAGATAGTCCAATCAAGTAGTAACAGTGTACTAAAGGTTTTTCATGTAGACAAGCTCTGTATCGAAACTCAGAAAGTTCGAATTTTGGCCGCGCTGATATTGAATCGGCCGGATTTCGAAGTTTTCACCGGTCAACCTGAAGATTGTAAATAGGTCAATTGTTTCATGTTAGTTGTTACTATAAGTGGAAAAATAGTCCAATTAAGTAGTAACAGCGTACTAAAGGTTTTTCATGTATACAAGCTCTGTATCGAAACTCAGAAAGTTCGAATTTTGGCCGCGCTGATATTCAATCGGCCGGATTCCGAAGTTTTCACAGGTCAATCTGAAGATTATAAGAAAACCAATTGTTTCATGGTAGTTGTTACTATAAGTGGGGAGATAGTCCAACTGAGTAGTAACAGTGTACTAAAGGTTTTTCATGTATACAAGCTCTGTATCGAAACTCAGAAAGTTCGAATTTTGGCCGCGTTGATAATCAATCGGCCGGATTTCGAAGTTTTCACAGGTCAATCTGAAGATTGTACGAAGACCAATTGTTTCATAATAGTTGTTACAATAAGTGGGAAGATAGTCCAATTGAGTAGTAACAGTGTACTAAAGGTTTTTCATGTATACAAGCTCTGTATCGAAACTCAGAAAGTTCGAATTTTGGCCGCGCTGATATTCAATCCGCCGGATTCCGAAGTTTTCACAGGTCAATCTGAAGATTGTAAGAAAACCAATTGTTTCATGGTAGTTGTTACCATAAGTGGGAAGATAGTCCAATCAAGTAGTAACAGTGTACTAAAGGTTTTTCATGTAGACAAGCTCTGTATCGAAACTCAGAAAGTTCGAATTTTGGCCGCGCTGATATTGAATCGGCCGGATTTCGAAGTTTTCACCGGTCAACCTGAAGATTGTAAATAGGTCAATTGTATCATGTTAGTTGTTACAATAAGTGGGAAGATAGTCCAATTAAGTGGTAACAGCGTACTAAAGGTTTTTCATTTATACAAGCTCTGTATCGAAACTCAGAAAGTTCGAATTTTGGCCGCGCTGATATTCAATCGGCCGGATCCGAAGTTTTCACAGGTCAATCTGAAGATTATAAGAAAACCAATTGTTTCATGGTAGTTGTTACTATAAGTGGGGAGATAGTCCAACTGAGTAGTAACAGTGTACTAAAGGTTTTTCATGTATACAAGCTCTGTATCGAAACTCAGAAAGTTCGAATTTTGGCCGCGTTGATAATCAATCGGCCGGATTTCGAAGTTTTCACAGGTCAATCTGGAGATTGTACGAAGGCCAATTGTTTCATAATAGTTGTTACAATAAGTGGGAAGATAGTCCAATTGAGTAGTAACAGTGTACTGAAGGTTTTTCATGTATACAAGCTCTGTATCGAAACTCAGAAAGTTCGAATTTTGGCCGCGCTGATATTGAATCGGCCGGATTTCGAAGTTTTCACCGGTCAATTTGAAGATTGTAAGGAGGCCAATTGTTTCATGGTAGTTGTGACCATAAGTGGGGAGATGGTCCAATTGAGTAGTAACAGTGTACTAAAGGTTTTACATGTATACAAGCTCTGTATCGAAACTCAGAAAGTTCGAATATTGGCCGCGCTGATATTGAATCGGCCGGATTTCGAAGTTTTCACCGGTCAACCTGAAGATTGTAAATAGGTCAATTGTTTCATGTTAGTTGTTACTATAAGTGGAAAGATAGTCCAATTAAGTAGTAACAGTGTACTAAAGGTTTTTCATGTATACAAGCTCTGTATCGAAACTCAGAAAGTTCGAATTTTGGCCGCGCAGATATTGAATCGGCCGGATTCGAAGTTTTCACAGGTCAATCTGGAAATTGTACGAAGGCCAATTGTTTCATAATAGTTGTTACAATAAGTGGGAAGATAGTCCAATTGAGTAGTAACAGTGTACTAAAGGTTTTTCATGTATACAAGCTCTGTATCGAAACTCAGAAAGTTCGAATTTTGGCCGCGCTGATATTGAATCGGCCGGATTTCGAAGTTTTCACCGGTCAATCTGAAGATTGTAAGGAGGCCAATTGTTTAATGGTAGTTGTGACCATAAGTGGGAAGATAGTCCAATTGAGTAGTAACAGTGTACTAAAGGTTTTACATGTATACAAGCTCTGTATCGAAACTCAGAAAGTTCGAATATTGGCCGCGCTGATATTGAATCGGCCGGATTTCGAAGTTTTCACCGGTCAACCTGAAGATTGTAAATAGGTCAATTATTTCATGTTAGTTGTTACTATAAGTGGAAAGGTAGTCCAATTAAGTAGTAACAGCGTACTAAAGGTTTTTCATGTATACAAGCTCTGTATCGAAACTCAGAAAGTTCGAATTTTGGCCGCGCTGATATTCAATCGGCCGGATTCCGAAGTTTTCACAGGTCAATCTGAAGATTGTAAGAAACCAATTGTTCCATGGTAGTTGTTACTATAAGTGGGGAGATAGTCCAACTGAGTAGTAACAGTGTACTAAAGGTTTTTCATGTAGACAAGCTCTGTATCGAAACTCAGAAAGTTCGAATTTTGGCCGCGCTGATATTGAATCGGCCGGATTTCGAAGTTTTCACAGGTCAATCTGAACATTGTACGAAGGCCAATGTTCAACTGATGATGACCCAACCCTCTGAGAAAACCCAAAACCGTCTTGAATCAGGGTCGAAAACGGTTTTGAGTTTATCTCTTACTGAGCACATTAACCTAATCATGTTTCATAATAGTTGTTACAATAAGTGGGAAGATAGTCCAATTAAGTGGTAACAGTGTACGGAAGGTTTTTCATGTATACAAGCTCTTCGAATCTCTGCCCATATGTCGAAGAGTCGTTGGTCCCTGATCGTTTCCGAGTGGCGCCCGTTTGATCGAGAACGGGTGCGTGGCCGTCCAATGGTCCGTTGGCGTGATGAACTTGTCGAGGCAGTTCGGAGTTATAACCGAACCGTGAGAAGAGGCCGAGTCCGGCCACCCAATATCCGTGGCGAAGAGATATTCCGAGTATGCAGAGATAAAGATATCTGGAGGGCAGTCAAGGAACACCATTTCGCAACGATTTGAAGTGATCTAATAAATCTTGAAATCTTGAAATCTTAAAGCTCTGTATCGAAACTCAGAAAGTTCGAATTTTGGCCGCGCTGATATTCAATCGGCCGGGTTCCGAAGTTTTCACCGGTCAACCTGAAGATTGTAAATAAGTCAATTGTTTCATGTTAGTTGTTACTATAAGTGGAAAGATAGTCCAATTAAGTAGTAACAGCGTACTAAAGGTGTTTCATGTATACAAGCTCTGTATCGAAACTAAGAAAGTTCGAATTTTAGCCGCGCTGATATTGAATCGGCCGGATTGTGAAGTTTTCACAGGTCAATCTGAAGATTGTACGAAGGCCAATTGTTTCATAATAGTTGTTACAATAAGTGGGAAGATAGTCCAATTGAGTAGTAACAGTGTACTAAAGGTTTTTCATGTATACAAGCTCTGTATCGAAACTCAGAAAGTTCGAATTTTGGCCGCGCTGATATTCAATCCGCCGGATTCCGAAGTTTTCACAGGTCAATCTGAAGATTGTAAGAAAACCAAATGTTTCATGGTAGTTGTTACCATAAGTGGGAAGATAGTCCAATCAAGTAGTAACAGTGTACTAAAGGTTTTTCATGTAGACAAGCTCTGTATCGAAACTCAGAAAGTTCGAATTTTGGCCGCGCTGATATTGAATCGGCCGGATTTCGAAGTTTTCACCGGTCAACCTGAAGATTGTAAATAGGTCAATTGTTTCATGTTAGTTGTTGCAATAAGTGGGAAGATAGTCCAATTAAGTGGTAACAGCGTACTAAAAGTTTTTCATGTATACAAGCTCTGTATCGAAACTCAGAAAGTTCGAATTTTGGCCGCGCTGATATTCAATCGGCCGGATTCCGAAGTTTTCACAGGTCAATCTGAAGATTGTAAGAAAACCAATTGTTCCATGGTAGTTGTTACTATAAGTGGGGAGATAGTCCAACTGAGTAGTAACAGTGTACTAAAGGTTTTTCATGTAGACAAGCTCTGTATCGAAACTCAGAAAGTTCGAATTTTGGCCGCGCTGATATTGAATCGGCCGATTTCGAAGTTTTCACAGGTCAATCTGAACATTGTACGAAGGCCAATGTTCAACTGATGATGACCCAACCCTCTGAGAAAACCCAAAACCGTCTTGAATCAGGGTCGAAACGGTTTTGAGTTTATCTCTTACTGAGCACATTAACCTAATCATGTTTCATAATAGTTGTTACAATAAGTGGGAAGATAGTCCAATTAAGTGGTAACAGTGTACGGAAGGTTTTTCATGTATACAAGCTCTTCGAATCTCTGCCCATATGTCGAAGAGTCGTTGGTCCCTGATCGTTTCCGAGTGGCGCCCGTTTGATCGAGAACGGGTGCGTGGCCGTCCAATGGTCCGTTGGCGTGATGAACTTGTCGAGGCAGTTCGGAGTTATAACCGAACCGTGAGAAGAGGCCGAGTCCGGCCACCCAATATCCGTGGCGAAGAGATATTCCGAGTATGCAGAGATAAAGATATCTGGAGGGAAGTCAAGGAACACCATTTCGCAACGATTTGAAGTGATCTAATAGATCTTGAAATCTTGAAATCTTAAAGCTCTGTATCGAAACTCAGAAAGTTCGAATTTTGGCCGCGCTGATATTCAATCGGCCGGGTTCCGAAGTTTTCACCGGTCAACCTGAAGATTGTAAATAGGTCAATTGTTTCATGTTAGTTGTTACTATAAGTGGAAAGATAGTCCAATTAAGTAGTAACAGCGTACTAAAGGTGTTTCATGTATACAAGCTCTGTATCGAAACTAAGAAAGTTCGAATTTTAGCCGCGCTGATATTGAATCGGCCGGATTGCGAAGTTTTCACAGGTCAATCTGAAGATTGTACGAAGGCCAATTGTTTCATAATAGTTGTTACAATAAGTGGGAAGATAGTCCAATTGAGTAGTAACAGTGTACTAAAGGTTTTTCATGTATACAAGCTCTGTATCGAAACTCAGAAAGTTCGAATTTTGGCCGCGCTGATATTCAATCCGCCGGATTCCGAAGTTTTCACAGGTCAATCTGAAGATTGTAAGAAAACCAATTGTTTCATGGTAGTTGTTACCATAAGTGGGAAGATAGTCCAATCAAGTAGTAACAGTGTACTAAAGGTTTTTCATGTAGACAAGCTCTGTATCGAAACTCAGAAAGTTCGAATTTTGGCCGCGCTGATATTGAATCGGCCGGATTTCGAAGTTTTCACCGGTCAACCTGAAGATTGTAAATAGGTCAATTGTTTCATGTTAGTTGTTACAATAAGTGGGAAGATAGTCCAATTAAGTGGTAACAGCGTACTAAAAGTTTTTCATGTATACAAGCTCTGTATCGAAACTCAGAAAGTTCGAATTTTGGCCGCGCTGATATTCAATCGGCCGGATTCCGAAGTTTTCACAGGTCAATCTGAAGATTATAAGAAAACCAATTGTTTCATGGTAGTCGTTACTATAAGTGGGGAGATAGTCCAACTGAGTAGTAACAGTGTACTAAAGGTTTTTCATGTATACAAGCTCTGTATCGAAACTCAGAAAGTTCGAATTTTGGCCGCGTTGATAATCAATCGGCCGGATTTCGAAGTTTTCACAGGTCAATCTGGAGATTGTACGAAGGCCAATTGTTTCATAATAGTTGTTACAATAAGTGGGAAGATAGTCCAATTGAGTAGTAACAGTGTACTGAAGGTTTTTCATGTATACAAGCTCTGTATCGAAACTCAGAAAGTTCGAATTTTGGCCGCGCTGATATTGAATCGGCCGGATTTCGAAGTTTTCACCGGTCAATCTGAAGATTGTAAGGAGGCCAATTGTTTCATGGTAGTTGTGACCATAAGTGGGGAGATGGTCCAATTGAGTAGTAACAGTGTACTAAAGGTTTTACATGTATACAAGCTCTGTATCGAAACTCAGAAAGTTCGAATATTGGCCGCGCTGATATTGAATCGGCCGGATTTCGAAGTTTTCACCGGTCAACCTGAAGATTGTAAATAGGTCAATTGTTTCATGTTAGTTGTTACTATAAGTGGAAAGATAGTCCAATTAAGTAGTAACAGTGTACTAAAGGTTTTTCATGTATACAAGCTCTGTATCGAAACTCAGAAAGTTCGAATTTTGGCCGCGCAGATATTGAATCGGCCGGATTTCGAAGTTTTCACAGGTCAATCTGGAAATTGTACGAAGGCCAATTGTTTCATAATAGTTGTTACAATAAGTGGGAAGATAGTCCAATTGAGTAGTAACAGTGTACTAAAGGTTTTTCATGTATACAAGCTCTGTATCGAAACTCAGAAAGTTCCAATTTTGGCCGCGCTGATATTCAATCGGCCGGATTCCGAAGTTTTCACAGGTCAATCTGGAGATTGTACGAAGGCCAATTGTTTCATAATAGTTGTTACAATAAGTGGGAAGATAGTCCAATTGAGTAGTAACAGTGTACTGAAGGTTTTTCATGTATACAAGCTCTGTATCGAAACTCAGAAAGTTCGAATTTTGGCCGCGCTGATATTGAATCGGCCGGATTTCGAAGTTTTCACCGGTCAATCTGAAGATTGTAAGGAGGCCAATTGTTTCATGGTAGTTGTGACCATAAGTGGGGAGATGGTCCAATTGAGTAGTAACAGTGTACTAAAGGTGTTACATGTATACAAGCTCTGTATCGAAACTCAGAAAGTTCGAATATTGGCCGCGCTGATATTGAATCGGCCGGATTTCGAAGTTTTCACCGGTCAACCTGAAGATTGTAAATAGGTCAATTGTTTCATGTTAGTTGTTACTATAAGTGGAAAGATAGTCCAATTAAGTAGTAACAGTGTACTAAAGGTTTTTCATGTATACAAGCTCTGTATCGAAACTCAGAAAGTTCGAATTTTGGCCGCGCAGATATTGAATCGGCCGGATTTCGAAGTTTTCACAGGTCAATCTGGAAATTGTACGAAGGCCAATTGTTTCATAATAGTTGTTACAATAAGTGGGAAGATAGTCCAATTGAGTAGTAACAGTGTACTAAAGGTTTTTCATGTATACAAGCTCTGTATCGAAACTCAGAAAGTTCGAATTTTGGCCGCGCTGATATTGAATCGGCCGGATTTCGAAGTTTTCACCGGTCAATCTGAAGATTGTAAGGAGGCCAATTGTTTTATGGTAGTTGTGACCATAAGTGGGAAGATAGTCCAATTGAGTAGTAACAGTGTACTAAAGGTTTTACATGTATACAAGCTCTGTATCGAAACTCAGAAAGTTCGAATATTGGCCGCGCTGATATTGAATCGGCCGGATTTCGAAGTTTTCACCGGTCAACCTGAAGATTGTAAATAGGTCAATTATTTCATGTTAGTTGTTACTATAAGTGGAAAGGTAGTCCAATTAAGTAGTAACAGCGTACTAAAGGTTTTTCATGTATACAAGCTCTGTATCGAAACTCAGAAAGTTCGAATTTGGCCGCGCTGATATTCAATCGGCCGGATTCCGAAGTTTTCACAGGTCAATCTGAAGATTGTAAGAAAACCAATTGTTCCATGGTAGTTGTTACTATAAGTGGGGAGATAGTCCAACTGAGTAGTAACAGTGTACTAAAGGTTTTTCATGTAGACAAGCTCTGTATCGAAACTCAGAAAGTTCGAATTTTGGCCGCGCTGATATTGAATCGGCCGGATTTCGAAGTTTTCACAGGTCAATCTGAACATTGTACGAAGGCCAATGTTCAACTGATGATGACCCAACCCTCTGAGAAAACCCAAAACCGTCTTGAATCAGGGTCGAAACGGTTTTGAGTTTATCTCTTACTGAGCACATTAACCTAATCATGTTTCATAATAGTTGTTACAATAAGTGGGAAGATAGTCCAATTAAGTGGTAACAGTGTACGGAAGGTTTTTCATGTATACAAGCTCTTCGAATCTCTGCCCATATGTCGAAGAGTCGTTGGTCCCTGATCGTTTCCGAGTGGCGCCCGTTTGATCGAGAACGGGTGCGTGGCCGTCCAATGGTCCGTTGGCGTGATGAACTTGTCGAGGCAGTTCGGAGTTATAACCGAACCGTGAGAAGAGGCCGAGTCCGGCCACCCAATATCCGTGGCGAAGAGATATTCCGAGTATGCAGAGATAAAGATATCTGGAGGGCAGTCAAGGAACACCATTTCGCAACGATTTGAAGTGATCTAATAAATCTTGAAATCTTGAAATCTTAAAGCTCTGTATCGAAACTAAGAAAGTTCGAATTTTAGCCGCGCTGATATTGAATCGGCCGGGTTCCGAAGTTTTCACAGGTTAATCTGAAGATTGTACGAAGGCCAATTGTTTCATAATAGTTGTTACAATAAGTGGGAAGATAGTCCAATTGAGTAGTAACAGTGTACTAAAGGTTTTTCATGTATACAAGGTCTGTATCGAAACTCAGAAAGTTCGAATTTTGGCCGCGCTGATATTCAATCCGCCGGATTCCGAAGTTTTCACAGGTCAATCTGAAGATTGTAAGGAGGTCAATTGTTTCATGGTAGTTGTTACTATAAGTGGAAAGATAGTCCAATTAAGTAGTAACAGCGTACTAAAGGTTTTTCATGTATACAAGCTCTGTATCGAAACTCAGAAAGTTCGAATTTTGGCCGCGCTGATATTGAATCGGCCGGATTTCAAAGTTTTCACCGGTCAATCTGAAGATTGTAAGGAGGCCAATTGTTTCAAGTTAGTTGTTACTATAAGTGGAAAGATAGTCCAATTAAGTAGTAACAGCGTACTAAAGGTTTTTCATGTATACAAGCTCTGTATCGAAACTAAGAAAGTTCGAATTTTGGCCGCGCTGATATTGAATCGGCCGGATTGCGAAGTTTTCACAGGTCAATCTGAAGATTGTAAGAAAACCAATTGTTTCATGGTAGTTGTTACTATAAGTGGGGAGATATTCCAACTGAGTAGTAACAGTGTACTAAAGGTTTTTCATGTATACAAGCTCTGTATCGAAACTCAGAAAGTTCGAATTTTGGCCGCGCTGATATTGAATCGGCCGGATTTCGAAGTTTTCACAGGTCAATCTGAAGATTGTACGAAGGCCAATTGTTTCATAATAGTTGTTACAATGAGTGAAAAGATAGTCCAATTGAGTAGTAACAGTGTACTAAAGGTTTTTCATGTATACAAGCTCTGTATCGAAACTCAGAAAGTTCGAATTTCGGCCGCGCTGATATTCAATCGGCCGGATTCCGAAGTTTTCACCGGTCAATCTGAAGATTGTAAGGAGGCCAATTGTTTCATGGTAGTTGTTACCATAAGTGGGAAGATAGTCCAATTGAGTAGTAACAGCGTACTAAAGGTTTTTCATGTATACAAGCTCTGTATCGAAACTAAGAAAGTTCGAATTTTGGCCGCGCTGATATTGAATCGGCCGGATTGCGAAGTTTTCACAGGTCAATCTGAAGATTGTAAGAAAACCAATTGTTTCATGGTAGTTGTTACTATAAGTGGGGAAATATTCCACTGAGTAGTAACAGTGTACTAAAGGTTTTTCATGTATACAAGCTCTGTATCGAAACTCAGAAAGTTCGAATTTTGGCCGCGCTGATATTGAATCGGCCGGATTTCGAAGTTTTCACAGGTCAATCTGAAGATTGTACGAAGGCCAATTGTTTCATAATAGTTGTTACAATGAGTGGGAAGATAGTCCAATTGAGTAGTAACAGTGTACTAAAGGTTTTTCATGTATACAAGCTCTGTATCGAAACTCAGAAAGTTCGAATTTCGGCCGCGCTGATATTCAATCGGCCGGATTCCGAAGTTTTCACCGGTCAATCTGAAAATTGTAAGGAGGCCAATTGTTTCATGGTAGTTGTTACCATAAGTGGGAAGATAGTCCAATTGAGTAGTAACAGCGTACTAAAGGTTTTTCATGTATACAAGCTCTGTATCGAAACTCAGAAAGTTCGAATTTTGGCCGCGCTGATTATCAATCGGCCGGATTCCGAAGTTTTCACAGGTCCATCTGAAGATTGTAAAAAAAACAATTGTTTCAAGTTAGTTGTTACTATAAGTGGAAAGATAGTCCAATTAAGTAGTGACAGTGTACTAAAGGTTTTACATGTATACAAGCTCTGTATCGAAACTCAGAAAGTTCGAATTTTGGCCGCGCTGATATTGAATCGGCCGGATTTCGAAATTTTCACCGGTCAACCTGAAGATTGTAAATAGGTCAATTGTTTCATGTTAGTTGTTACTATAAGTGGAAAGATAGTCCAATTAAGTAGTAACAGCGTACTAAAGGTTTTTCATGTATTCCAGCTCTGTATCGAAACTCAAAAAGTTCGAATTTTGGCCGCGCTGATATTGAATCGGCCGGATTTCGAAGTTTTCACCGGTCAACCTGAAGATTGTAAATAGGTCAATTGTTTCAAGTTAGTTGTGACTATAAGTGGAAAGATAGTACAATTAAGTAGTAACAGCGTACTAAAGGTTTTTCATGTTTACAAGCTCTGTATCGAAACTCAGAAAGTTCGAATTTTGGCCGCGCTGATATTCAATCGGCCGGATTCCGAAGTTTTCACAGGTCAACCTGAAGATTGTAAGAAAACCAATTGTTTCATGGTAGTTGTTACTATAAGTGGGGAGATATTCCAACTGAGTAGTAACAGTGTACTAAAGGTTTTTCATGTATACGAGCTCTGTATCGAAACTCAGAAAGTTCGAATTTGGCCGCGCTGATATTGAATCGGCCGGATTTCGAAGTTTTCACAGGTCAATCTGAAGATTGTACGAAGGCCAATTGTTTCATAATAGTTGTTACAATGAGTGGGAAGATAGTCCAATTGAGTAGTAACAGTGTACTAAAGGTTTTTCATGTATACAAGCTCTGTATCGAAACTCAGAAAGTTCGAATTTCGGCCGCGCTGATATTCAATCGGCCGGATTCCGAAGTTTTCACCGGTCAATCTGAAGATTGTAAGGAGGCCAATTGTTTCATGGTAGTTGTTACCATAAGTGGGAAGATAGTCCAATTGAGTAGTAACAGCGTACTAAAGGTTTTTCATGTATACAAGCTCTGTATCGAAACTCAGAAAGTTCGAATTTTGGCCGCGCTGATTATCAATCGGCCGGATTCCGAAGTTTTCACAGGTCCATCTGAAGATTGTAAAAAAAACAATTGTTTCAAGTTAGTTGTTACTATAAGTGGAAAGATAGTCCAATTAAGTAGTGACAGTGTACTAAAGGTTTTACATGTATACAAGCTCTGTATCGAAACTCAGAAAGTTCGAATTTTGGCCGCGCTGATATTGAATCGGCCGGATTTCGAAATTTTCACCGGTCAACCTGAAGATTGTAAATAGGTCAATTGTTTCATGTTAGTTGTTACTATAAGTGGAAAGATAGTCCAATTAAGTAGTAACAGCGTACTAAAGGTTTTTCATGTATTCCAGCTCTGTATCGAAACTCAAAAGTTCGAATTTTGGCCGCGCTGATATTGAATCGGCCGGATTCCGAAGTTTTCACCGGTCAATCTGAAGATTGTAAGGAGGCCAATTGTTTCATGGTAGTTGTTACCATGAGTGGGAAGATAGTCCAATTGAGTAGTAACAGTGTACTAAAGGTTTTTCATGTATACAAGCTCTGTATCGAAACTCAGAAAGTTCGAATTTTGGCCGCGCTGATATTGAATCGGCCGGATTTCGAAGTTTTCACAGGTCAATCTGGAAATTGTACGAAGGCCAATTGTTTCATAATAGTTGTTACAATAAGTGGGAAGATAGTCCAATTGAGTAGTAACAGTGTACTAAAGGTTTTTCATGTATACAAGCTCTGTATCGAAACTCAGAAAGTTCGAATTTTGGCCGCGCTGATATTGAATCGGCCGGATTTCGAAGTTTTCACCGGTCAATCTGAAGATTGTAAGGAGGCCAATTGTTTTATGGTAGTTGTGACCATAAGTGGGAGATAGTCCAATTGAGTAGTAACAGTGTACTAAAGGTTTTACATGTATACAAGCTCTGTATCGAAACTCAGAAAGTTCGAATATTGGCCGCGCTGATATTGAATCGGCCGGATTTCGAAGTTTTCACCGGTCAACCTGAAGATTGTAAATAGGTCAATTATTTCATGTTAGTTGTTACTATAAGTGGAAAGGTAGTCCAATTAAGTAGTAACAGCGTACTAAAGGTTTTTCATGTATACAAGCTCTGTATCGAAACTCAGAAAGTTCGAATTTTGGCCGCGCTGATATTCAATCGGCCGGATTCCGAAGTTTTCACAGGTCAATCTGAAGATTGTAAGAAAACCAATTGTTCCATGGTAGTTGTTACTATAAGTGGGGAGATAGTCCAACTGAGTAGTAACAGTGTACTAAAGGTTTTTCATGTAGACAAGCTCTGTATCGAAACTCAGAAAGTTCGAATTTTGGCCGCGCTGATATTGAATCGGCCGGATTTCGAAGTTTTCACAGGTCAATCTGAACATTGTACGAAGGCCAATGTTCAACTGATGATGACCCAACCCTCTGAGAAAACCAAAACCGTCTTGAATCAGGGTCGAAACGGTTTTGAGTTTATCTCTTACTGAGCACATTAACCTAATCATGTTTCATAATAGTTGTTACAATAAGTGGGAAGATAGTCCAATTAAGTGGTAACAGTGTACGGAAGGTTTTTCATGTATACAAGCTCTTCGAATCTCTGCCCATATGTCGAAGAGTCGTGGTCCCTGATCGTTTCCGAGTGGCGCCCGTTTGATCGAGAACGGGTGCGTGGCCGTCCAATGGTCCGTTGGCGTGATGAACTTGTCGAGGCAGTTCGGAGTTATAACCGAACCGTGAGAAGAGGCCGAGTCCGGCCACCCAATATCCGTGGCGAAGAGATATTCCGAGTATGCAGAGATAAAGATATCTGGAGGGCAGTCAAGGAACACCATTTCGCAACGATTTGAAGTGATCTAATAAATCTTGAAATCTTGAAATCTTAAAGCTCTGTATCGAAACTAAGAAAGTTCGAATTTTAGCCGCGCTGATATTGAATCGGCCGGGTTCCGAAGTTTTCACAGGTTAATCTGAAGATTGTACGAAGGCCAATTGTTTCATAATAGTTGTTACAATAAGTGGGAAGATAGTCCAATTGAGTAGTAACAGTGTACTAAAGGTTTTCATGTATACAAGGTCTGTATCGAAACTCAGAAAGTTCGAATTTTGGCCGCGCTGATATTCAATCCGCCGGATTCCGAAGTTTTCACAGGTCAATCTGAAGATTGTAAGGAGGTCAATTGTTTCATGGTAGTTGTTACTATAAGTGGAAAGATAGTCCAATTAAGTAGTAACAGCGTACTAAAGGTTTTTCATGTATACAAGCTCTGTATCGAAACTCAGAAAGTTCGAATTTTGGCCGCGCTGATATTGAATCGGCCGGATTTCAAAGTTTTCACCGGTCAATCTGAAGATTGTAAGGAGGCCAATTGTTTCAAGTTAGTTGTTACTATAAGTGGAAAGATAGTCCAATTAAGTAGTAACAGCGTACTAAAGGTTTTTCATGTATACAAGCTCTGTATCGAAACTAAGAAAGTTCGAATTTTGGCCGCGCTGATATTGAATCGGCCGGATTGCGAAGTTTTCACAGGTCAATCTGAAGATTGTAAGAAAACCAATTGTTTCATGGTAGTTGTTACTATAAGTGGGGAGATATTCCAACTGAGTAGTAACAGTGTACTAAAGGTTTTTCATGTATACAAGCTCTGTATCGAAACTCAGAAAGTTCGAATTTTGGCCGCGCTGATATTGAATCGGCCGGATTTCGAAGTTTTCACAGGTCAATCTGAAGATTGTACGAAGGCCAATTGTTTCATAATAGTTGTTACAATGAGTGAAAAGATAGTCCAATTGAGTAGTAACAGTGTACTAAAGGTTTTTCATGTATACAAGCTCTGTATCGAAACTAAGAAAGTTCGAATTTCGGCCGCGCTGATATTCAATCGGCCGGATTCCGAAGTTTTCACCGGTCAATCTGAAGATTGTAAGGAGGCCAATTGTTTCATGGTAGTTGTTACCATAAGTGGGAAGATAGTCCAATTGAGTAGTAACAGCGTACTAAAGGTTTTTCATGTATACAAGCTCTGTATCGAAACTAAGAAAGTTCGAATTTTGGCCGCGCTGATATTGAATCGGCCGGATTGCGAAGTTTTCACAGGTCAATCTGAAGATTGTAAGA
>CAXIWQ010000370.1:0-33037 GCA_964036275.1 Litoditis marina | reverse complement strand
AGATAGTTTTTTATATTGTTCGTTCGTCATGGTTGGGCCAGGACTTACGTACTAACGATAACATGCAGTTTTCGTGTTCTTGGTTGTCACTTTAGTTCTTCGTCTATACTTTGGGTGTAGAAGAATTATTAGTGAATTTTCCCGATTTCAGAAATGGCTGGCGGGGATCAGCAGCTGGCGGATCGTAGATCTCGTTCAAGATCGTCGGAAGCGGTGCGGAACCCATCTCGGTCTCCTCGGTAAGTTACCAAACTTAGGAAAAGGCTTGAGAGATCTCTGGGAGAGGGGTTCATTTATTATTTAAAATAATAGTTTCAGGCGCTCCGGCTCCAGGTCTACTTCACCAGCGCGAAGCTCGCGTAGCCTCTCTCCTCGCAAGTCACGTAGCCGGAAGAGAAAGCGCACACCTTCCTCGTCGTCTTCTTCCTCGGAGTCATCCAGGTCTCGTTCCAGAGAGCGTTCTTTCGTGTCTGATTCCGACCAGGATTCTGACCGAGGAAAGCCAGAGAGGTACAAGATCCCAAAGAGGAGCGACTTCGTAGACGGTGAGCGTTTGTACTACTTTTCTTGCTAGTGAGCTAATTAGTTTACATATTGTGATAATTAAATTACATGTGGATTACATGTAGTAATTATTCCCTCACGTTGAGGTAGAGTTGCTAGGCGGAGTGTAGGTGATACCCTAGCCATTGAGTATCGTCAGCTAATAAGAGTCAGGAAAATGGGTTAGGCCTAATCATCGGACTCATTGGTATGATGTATTGTGATAGTTGGTTAAGGATATATCACATTTCCTTAGATAATGTTCACTGTCATTGTTTCCAGCCCAAGAGGAGGTACCAGAACCACCCAATGTACCAAAGAAGAAGGCTATCCCGCGTGTCATCATTGATAAGGCAGCTAAGGAGGCGTTTGAAGAACTCGCCGCCGGAAAGCTTCTTACCACAGAAGACCGGCAGCAACTTCTCAAGGATATCCCTCGAATAAAGTGAGTTTGAGTTGGATTGATTCATAACCATATGTAAGGTTAAGGTCGGCAATAGCCTATAAGATACGCGATTGTATCGTTATCAAATCCAGTTGAGATTTTGTATTCATGGGCACCTTGTATAGTGGGACGTCAGAAGCTGACACAGTTACGTCAGAGTCACAGTTATATAGAAGCGTACTATAAATAACAATATTTGCTGGCAATAATACATACTTCTTCACAGTTCGAAGATGGCAACACCAGCGCAGGTGGACGATGAATTGAAGGGTCAGTTCTCGGAGAAAAAATCCATCGAAGTTTCCTTGACAGACTCGGAGTTCGAGGGAATCTATTCGGCCTTGCTGTCGTCGCTACAGATTCAACAACTTATACTCAAGGTGGGTTGACAGTCAGGTTAACTAAGGGATATATATATTTATATATGGTTACGAGGACGTCAGCATACAGTGACCACAGTAAAGTAATTGCTTGAATTTTGCAGCTCGGGGCTGATGACGAGGGTGCTCCTTTCGGCAAGAAGGCGCTTGGATACATCAACCTGATCTCGGAGCTATTGTCATCTGGCATTAAGGAGGTGATCACGGCCAAGCGGGTCCAGCTATTGAGGTAAGGCTCAGTTAGAACTTTAGGAGTTATCTATAAGCTGCATTTACCTTTTAATAAGCACGAAGGCAATTCCTATGGGTTATTAGGCCAATACTAGCGTATCATTCGACGGTTAGTAGAGAGGTCACAAGATATTACATAATCTTATATGTATATTACAGACGTCTTGGGGTCTCGCCAGTCAAGGCCATGCCCAGCTTCAAGGAGTTGGGTCTCGACACCGAGACTGTGTCAGGCGATCGCAAGAGCGACGTGGGCCCGTGCTGGTTCGGGCGTGAGCTCTTGGATGAGCTGACGGCCGAAGACTCGTCGGTGCGCAAAGCGCTCGATAAGCTGAGGGGCAACCATAGCAGGAAGAAGTCTTCTTCGAAGCCGTCGAAGAAGTACAAGAGGTACGTCTGTTGTGAAGAGCCTACTGTGCCTGCCACGGTAGACTCTTCTAGGGTAGCAGGTCGCATAAGCGACCATGCTGATAGCTGGAAAAACCTAACATCAGATCCTATAATTTTGACATGGGTTGAAGGGTACACCCTAGGTTTCAAAAAAGACCCACCTCAGTTAGCTCGAGTTAGCAGGTTTCAGGAACCACCAGTAAATCTTATGCCTGAACTAGAGAAGCTATTAAAGAAGGGAGTCATAGAGCAGGTGGCTGCGGATACTCCTGTTTACTTAGCTTCTCTTTTCGGTATTCCAAAGAAAGATGGATCCACAAGACTCATCTTTAATCTTAAACCTTTGAATGAGTTCCTAGAGATTCCGCACTTCAAGATGGAGGGTCTTAATTTACTGCCGGACCTAGTGTTCAAGGGTGACTTTTGTTGTAAAGTCGATATGAGCGACGCCTATTTTGCGGTAAATGTAAATCCCATTCATAGACCGTATCTGGCGTTTACGTGGAAAGGAACATCATACGTTTTTACATGTTTACCCTTTGGGTTGGCTACCGCGCCATGGGTGTACACAAAACTGATGACTGTTTTGGCAGAAAACCTAAGAGGCCAGGGCATAAGACTAGTTCATTACTTAGATGACTGGGCTTTCTTTGCAGACTCACCTAGCCTACTAGTTGAACACGTCAACATTGCATTATCACTGTTTGATAGAGTGGGTCTTAGAGTTAACAAGGAAAAATCCATCACGACACCGGTTCAAGTTATGGAATTCCTAGGCCTGACCATTGACACTAGCCGTGCGATTTTTGCAATCCCACCAAAGAAGGCGGTAGATGCCGAGACATTAGCTAATGCGTTGCTAGGTTCTAGTAGGCCTGTTGCGCTCCAGGTAGCTAACTTCCTAGGTAAAGCTAACTTTCTCACACCAGCAGTGCCATTGGCACAGCTCAAACTGCGTAATTTGCAGAGGGATCTGAACAGCGTAGTCAAACATGATGACCCTCGATCATATCAACTTCCCATTACGATCCAGTCAACATCTATAGGGGATCTCAGATGGTGGGCTGAAAACATTCACCATCTCGAAGGCGCGCCGTGGGTGCGCTTCTCTCCTGATATTATTATAACCTCAGACGCTTCAAAGTTGGGGTGGGGAGCAGTGTGTTGTGGTAAACGTATCGGGGGCCGATGAAGGCCTCTGAAAAGACACTTCACATAAATGAGTTAGAACTACAGGCAGCGGTTTTTGCCCTCGGCATTTTTGCAAAAAACTGGAAAAACCTCTATGTATTGCTAGAACTTGACAACACCTCTGCTGTAGCGTACATCAGAAATATGGGTGGAGTAAAATCTATCCGCCTGTCGAACCTGGCTACTGAGCTCCACCTTTGGGCCCAAGCTCGCAACATTCGAATTTTCGCCGGGGGTTTTGAACCAAGTTGCGGACTGGGAGTCTCGAAACACCATTCGAGAGTCCGCAGAATATAGTTTGCATTCCAAAGCAGCGCAGTGTGTTTTTGACAAATTCGGTACCCCAGAAGTGGACCTCTTCGCAACCCGTCTTAACTGTAAAATTTCTAAGTTTTGCTCTTACTTCCCAGATCCAGAGGCTTGGAGGGTAGACTCTTTCGCTCAGAGTTGGTCGGGGATCTTCGGATTCGTCTTTCCGCCGTTCAGCCTAATCCCTCGAGTCATCCGGAAGGCAGTGGAGGACGGAGCGTCCCTATTGCTTGTGACGCCGGCCTGGCAGTCGCAAGCTTGGTTCCCTCTAGCGATGCGTTGGGCGTCGGAACCACCGGTGCTCCTAAGGGCAAGGCCCTTATTGATAACCGATCCGGAGGGGCGGCCGCACCCTCTGTTGACGCAGAAACATTTCCGACTCCTTGTATGGAGGATCTCGTGTCAATCTGGGAACAACAAGGGTTTTCCCGGGATAGTATCACCACGCTCATGGGAAGCTGGTCTGAGAATACTATAAAACAATACAATTCTGTCTTGCGATCCTGGGGGGCCTTTGTGAAAAAGGAAGCGCTTGCTAGTTTCATCCCCTCTATTAGCTCGCTATGCAATTTTTTGGCGCACTTGGCTAGTGATGGGCGTAGCTACGCTTCGGTGGCTTCGCATCGGGCTGCCATTACCACATTCTTCGAACAACTAGGTTCAAAAGACTTAGGATCCGAGCCGCGCTTGGCACGTTTTATGAAGGGCTTATTCAGGCAGAACCCGCCCAAACCTCGGTACGCGGAAACCTGGGACGTTGACACGGTGTTGAGGTTTATTGTTAGTCTGGGGAACAACAAAAACCTGTCCTTGAAGGAATTGACATTGAAATTGGCATTTCTCTTAGCCATTTGCTCTCCTAAGCGAGTTTCTGAGTTAGCGGCCTTGTCTTTGAATCACCTTCAACGATCGGCGGAGCGTTGGACTTTCTTTCTCGATTACAGAAACAAAAACCGCATCTCAGGAAGTGCCCACGCAGCAAAATTTGAGACGTTCTCGGAAAACCCCTTGTTGTGCCCTGTGCGTTGTTTATCAGATTATCTGAAAGCTACGGAGTCCGTTCGGGGCACTAACGACAAATTACTTCTGTCTTTCACTACGCACAAATCAGTCCAAGGTGCCACAGTGGCACGCTGGATTAAGCAAATGTTGGAAAATGCGGGCATTGACTCGAAATTTAAGGCCCATTCCACCAGATCAGCTAGTACATCAAAAGCTTACAAAGCAGGTGCATCGATCGTAGAGATCATGGATGCGGCGTGCTGGTCAGAGAAAGGCTCGACCTTTTTCAAATTTTATAATAGGGAGTTGCCGGAGACTTCTTATCAGTCGCATGTTCTATCAAGGTGACTTGAATAAGCAACATCATGATAGTTATCGAGCAGCTAATATAATAGTATATTATACAAGATTTATTGATGTATAATATTTATTATGTTAGCTGCGAGATAACTGTCATAGCCCACCCAGAATTGTCCCACCCGGATAGTTCCTATCTAGTTAGGCTTGATTCCATGCTAGATTAGAAAGTTATATATGCTCGTTCAGTTCGAAGAAGAGCTACGACAAGAAGCCTTTCGACAAGCCTGCTGCTAGAGGTGGCCGCGGTGGCGGAAGAGGCCGAGGACGCAAGTAGATATTGTTTCAGTTTCAATATCATATTGTCTTCCTTGTTTATTATTCATTTTTGTATTACCCCGTTTGCGGTAGATGAATATGTTATATAACCGTGTTTCGAAACGACTCGACACACACAAGTTGAGATCACTCAACATCTGAAGTTTTTTCAAAAAATGATGCTAAGTCAACAAAAAACACAGGATTACTGTAGTTTGAAAATCAGGGCGAGCGCGCCGGGACCATTAGCAGGCTATTTTTTGTGAAAACTGGTCACTTAATAGAAAACAATTTCATTTGTTTCTTTATTAAGTAATATAAAGTGAGAACAAAGCTTCATTTCACGGAACAATGCAACATCATGATAGTTATCTCGCAGCTAACATAATAAATATTATACATCAATAAATCTTGTATAATATACTAATATTTATGACTCACGTGATATAACAAACAACAGAAACAAAGTCTGGCAAGACAACACAAATCTTGTATAATATACTAATATTTATGACTCACGTGATATAACAAACAACAGAAACAAAGTCTGGCAGACAACACAACATTTGCAATTTGCACTCGCTCAGTAGGTCAGGTCATACTACTAGTCACTATCTAACCGCTAGAAAGTTGATCGCCAGTTAACCCGCCACTATATGATTATTGAAATCAATACCGGTGACATTATAATGACTACGAGATAACTATCATCAAGATGCTTTGTCCGTGAAAGAAGCTTTGTTCTCACTTAAAAGAAAAGACTTAGAAAAAATACGAGAGAACCATCCTCGTTTTTGAGACTAAGTCGGATTTTTAAAAAATTCTGACGCGGAAAGAGTCCCGCAACGAAAACCCTGAGCGCCACGCTACCGTAATCTCCCCATCGCGAAACCCGAAGTCAACGAAATTTTTTGAAAAACTTCAGATGTTTCGTGAGCGCCGGCTGGAGTCGGGCTCGTAGTTTTGGTTCTCATTTAATTTATAATTTTTTGTTTTATTTTTTTATTGATTTTGTTTCATTCTATTCTCATGAGGCGGATCTACCTCATGAGAGAACGTTAGAGAGTTTTTTTTTTTGTATTCTCTAAGAGGCATTGTTGTCCTGTTTTCAGGATAGTGCCAGAAGTGTTACGGAACAAACTTCTTCTGTTCGATTGGTGGTTGCTGGTGCAAGAAAATCGTACAAGAAATTATTCATTCCAGAATGTCGGCTCGGAATCGACTGTGCGTTCTCGTTCGCCAAGAGAGGTGCGGAGAAGACGTCGTTCTAGTCGTGATCGTTCTAGTCGTGAACGAAGGAGGTACTCAAGGTAAGGGTTTTAGGGACACTTCCGGATGAAATAATTTAGACACCAAGGTTCTAGGTTAACAATTATGATTTATCCTCAGAACGTTTCTCTCGGCTACATTCGAGCCTCGGAGCAATCGACTAATTGGAGATGGTTTTAGTTGGGCTTTTAGAATGGTGAATTTTTTAGTAATTCATTAGATTGTTCGATAGGATCTCAGTGCGGAATGGGTTACTGATCGCTTGCATTCCAGATCCCGCTCTTCATCGCGTCGTCGGTCTCGCTCGTCATCGAGGCGATCGTCGTCGCGGGAGAGATCGAGATCACGGTCCCGATCTCGTTCGAGAAGAAGAAGAGGCCGTTATGATCGTGACCGTTCTACCTCTCCAGAAGAGATCGTTTCCAAGAGGAGGAAGATCTGGAGGAAGGCGAGGTACCGAGGAGCCCCAATCTGGATGACTACACGATTCCGAAGAAGAAGGATTTTGTAGCAGGTGAACAACTTGTTTTTATTCAAAGTCTTTAGACCCACTTGAGCGGGCTTATTCATTGAGAAAAAAAGATGAATAGAAGTAGGGGTTCTCCCATTACAATGAGATGTCGTCTTTGGTTGGTGGAGCTGGTCTCGCTTTCATAAATTCTTTCGGTTTCGGGTGTGTGTCCGGTGCTCGCCGGCAGGTTTGGTTTCGGTCATCAATGTTGTTGGTTTTCAGCCGTGGACGCGGTTCCCGCACCACCCAAGGTAGCGAAGAAGGATGTGAGACCACGAGTGGAAATTGATGAGCAAGCCAGAGGTCGTTTCGAGGCCTGGGCGGCTGGAATCTTCATGCCGACAGCTGATCGCATGAAACTACTGAAGGAGATTCCACTAGTCGCGTGAGTTGCGTTTACCGCTTACTTCACTTTAGCTAGTTACTTTCATATCTGTATAGCCAACCACGCAAGGCTCATTTCTCGGTGGTTCAATCACAGAGGCGCCTGCTAAGTGGAGAAATTGAAAATTTATAAGAATCAAGGGCGGTTTGCCCTAGATTATTATGATTATTAGTATTGTCATGTACTTGGATGAGTTGGCACTTCAGGTCGGTCTTGGCACTTCCTCCGAAATGGATGAAGAACTCCGAGGCCAAACCAAGCAACAGGCAGACCTTGTCATGTCTGAGCTGAGTTCGATTCGATTTATGATGGACTGCTGACGGCATTGAATGTTCTCGAACTAGTTCGAAAGGTGAGCTATCTGTTGGACTGTATTTCATTGTTACACCAGGTCCACCGGTTAGGGACATTATTAACCTGGTTTGTTCAGTAGTGGTTGTTCATTCTCAGTTGCTGAAAGCACAGCCATGGTAGGCGGCTACAAGTGATGGGTTGCCGTAGGGTAGCTATAGACTGTCCAGTTCAACACAACACTTATTACAGCTCGGTTCGGACGACCAGGGGGCGCCCTTTGGTGAGGATGTCGTCGGGTATTTCGACCTGCTGGGAAGTATTCTCTCAGCTTCTTGAAGGACGCCTTGGTGGCCAAAAGACTTCAAACACTCAAGTAAGTTACTTGTAGTAATAACTAGAGCATGGTGAATAGTAGCTAGTCCCTTGTTTGCAGGATGTTGGATATATACTATTATTCTATGATATGTGCTACGAGGTACAACTGGAATGACGTTTTCAAACTAATTACCCAAGTCTGCGGGGTACACATAACCATTCGCATAAGAGACGTATCGATAACAGCAGGCTTGTTGAGATGATGCACACTTATATGGTTGATTATAATTTACCTTCAGGTGTCTCGGTGTCGTGCCCCATCAGGCCATGCCGGCTTCAAAAAGTTGGGCCTGACCAGAACTCCATCCTGGGGGGCGACCGAGGTGAAGAGCTCAGACCGGCACTCTATGGCAAGGAGTTGCTGACCAGCTGGGTGCGGAGGACTCGGCCACCAGAAGGCCTGGTCAAGCTCAGGAAGCCTGCCACTCGTCCTTCCCAATCGTCGGGTCGCTATAAGCCGTACAGAAATCCTTCAAAGGACACTCTTCGTAGCTCAGAAGAGGTACGTTCAAGTTATACCTACTAAACCTGTTCCACAAGGGTCTAGTCGTATCGCAGGTCGCATTGCGACTTTGCGATAGATGGGGAGATTTAACATCTGATCCTCTGATCTTGAAGTGGGGTAAAAGGGTACGCTTTGGGGTTTACTGGAAACGCCCTCGCTTGCACAAGATAACAAAATTATCTGACCCCCCTCGCAATTTATTTGGTGAACTGGAAAAGTTGGAACATAAGGGGGTTATCGAACGAGTCCCTCCAGACTCTGAAGTATTCCTAGCAACCTTATTTGGCATTCCCAAGAAGGATGAAGTACTCGTTTGATATTCAATCTAAAACCGCTGAATGCCTACTTAGATATTGAGCATTTTAAAATGGAGGGATTACAATTAGTTCCTGATCTGGTGTTCAAACAGGACTTCTGTTGTAAGCTAGATATGTCGGACGCGTATTTTGCAGTAAATATTGAGGTATCAGATAGATCCTATCTAGCGTTTTCTTGGAAACAAGAACTCTATAGGTTTACCTGCCTACCGTTCGCTTGGCAACAGCCCCCTTTGTCTATACTAAATGATGAGGGTTTTGGCTGAGTTCTTGAGAAGCAAGGGTATCAGGCTCATTCATTACTTAGATGATTGGGCCATTTTCGCAAATAATCCAGATTTACTGAGGGAACACATAGAGGTGGCTCTCACCCTTTTCGCGGAAGTAGGACTTCGAGTTAACATGGAAAAGTCGGTCACGATACCCACGCAAGAAATGGAATTTTTGGGTCTAACTCTCAACTCAGCCAAGGCTACTTTTGCGGTACCAGACAAGAAAAAGCTAGACATTAAATCTCTAGCGACTAGGCTTTCTAGCACAGGAAACTGTGATAGCAAAAATCTGGCGCGTTTCTGGGCAAAACCAATTTCATTACGTTGGCGGTGCCCGAGGCCCGCTAAAAACTTCGTTACCTTCAACGGGATTTGAACCTAGTCATAGTTCACGACAGTCCAGATTCATACCGACGAGGTCTCGTCCTCAGCGACTCGGCCAGGTCGGAGATGAAATGGTGGCGAGATAACATTGAGCGTCTGGGGAGTCCAGGTGGGCTAGGTTTTCTCCGAGGTCACTGTTACCTCCGATGCTTCTAAGATGGGTTGGGGAGCTGTCTGCTGCGGTAAACGTTTGGTGGTCGCTGGACGACCGCGGAGTCTAGGCTGCATATCAACGTCTTAGAACTGTTGGCCTCGTTTTCGCGCTAAGACTCTTCGCAGTTAACTGAAAAACCTGAATGTTTTATTAGAGTTAGATAATACATCAGCGGTGGCTTACATAAGGAATATGGGAGGCACAAAATCCCCTTCCCTTTCTGACCTAGCGGCCGAGCTTCATGACTGGGCACGAGGGCGCAACATCCGCATTTTCGCTACATACAGGCCGGGCGCCATCAATCAAGTTGCGGATTGGGAGTCCCGCAATACTATTAGGAACGGGCTGAATTCAGCCTAGCTCCGGCAGTAGCTAAGCGTATTTTTCAAGTTTTCGGTACGCCAGAAGTCGACCTTTTTGCTACTCGACTCAACTGTAAAATTGATAAATTTGTCTCTTTTCCCAGATCCCGACTCTGGAGGGTAGAACGCCTTTGCTCAAAACTGGTTGGGCCTTACGGTTACGCATTTCCTCCTTTCAACCTAATCACCAGAGTGATTCGAAAAGCAGTAGAAGACGAGGCGACCTTGTTGCTCGTGACGCCGGCTTGGCCAACTCAGCCTTGGTTTCCGCTGGCTCTTCAGTGGTCGGCCGAGCCGCCAAGGGTCCTCCCACGGGTGATCGACTTGGTGACGGACCCGGAAGGGGTGCCACACCCGCTGCTAGTCCAGAAAACTTCCGACTGCTAGTATGGAAGATCTCGCCGCATCTGGAGGCCCAGGGCCTGTCTAGAGATGCCATCCACACACTTCTGGCTAGCTGGGCTCCTTCCACTTTGAAACAGTATAACTCGGTTCTAAAAGCTTGGACGCGTTTACAAGCTCCTAACAAGTTACCCCAATTGCCGACTACGGTTTCTCTGTGTAATTTTCTAGCTCTGTTAGCTCGCAAGGGGCTTTCCTACTCTTCGGTGGCCTCGCACCGTGCAGCTCTAGTAACCTTCTTCGAACAAGTGAGGCCGGGTGCCTCGGTTCAGATTCTGCGTTACCGATTCATGAAGGGTCAATTTCGGAAAAATCCACCTAAACCTAAATATTCAGATACATGGGATGTCAATACAGTTCTGAATTACATCAAAGGGCAGGGTAGCAATAAGACGTTATCTTTGCGTTCTCTCACCCTCAAACTCGTGTTTCTCCTGGCGATTTGCTCCCCAAAAAGGTGTGTCGGAGTTAGCAGCGTTATCGATTGAGCATTTGCAACGTTCCTCTGAAAAATGGACCTTTTTCTTGACTATAGGAACAAGAACCGAGCACAGGAGCGGCACATACCGCGCAATATGAGGCGTTCTTGGAGGATCCTTTGCTGTGCCCGGTTCTTGCTCTCTCGATTATCTGAAAGCCACAGAAAAGTTTCGGAGGGGACAAAATAGGCTCTTGTTATCGTATGTTAGGTTTTCTCCAGTACAGGCCAGTACGGTGGCACGTTGGATTAAGGAAGTTCTGACTTCGGCTGGAATTGCCGATCACTTTATGGCACATTCTACTAGGTCAGCGAGTACCTCAAAAGCTCTGATTTCGGGGCGGCCATCAATGACATTATCAGTGCAGCATGTTGGTCTGAAAAAGCAACACTTTTTACAGATTTTACAATAAGGAGGTGGCGAAGCCTTCTTTTCAGACACATGTCCTATCAAGGTGATTTAAAATAGCATCTGATGATAGTTATCTCGTAGTCATTATAATTGAATATTATGCAATATTTATTGAAGTATAATATCTAATATAATGACTACGAGATAACTATCATATCCCACCCGGACCCGCCTTTATACGCCTTGTTTTAAGGATAGGACCGGTCTTCATATTTGTATGTCTTTGATCAAGTTTTTTCTTTCTAGTTCGGAGGCCTCTCGGGACTCTCGTGCTCAGAATTCTGGATCCGTGGAGGCAGAGGAGTTCCACTCGGGGTCGCGGTCGTGGTGGTCGCGGGTCGCGGAGCTAAGTAGAAGACGGATCGTCGAGCTACTCAGCTCAGCTGATGCAGCTGTTTGATCTGGCCCCGTTGGGCGTTTGTGTTGTTCATGTTGTTATAAATGTTATTCGTTACGTTTCTCCTTCCAGCGTGTGCGCTGTCACTCAACATCTGAAGTTTTTTCAAAAATTTCGTTGACTTCGGGTTTCGCGATGGGGAGATTACGGTAGCGTGGCGCTCAGGGTTTTCGTTGCGGACTCTTCCGCGTCAGAATTTTTAAAAAATCCGACTTAGTCTCAAAAACGAGGATGGTTCTCTCGTATTTTTCTAAGTCTTTTCTTTTAAGTGAGAACAAAGCTCTTTCACGGAACAAAGCATCTTGATGATAGTTATCTCGTAGTCATTATAATAGATATTATACTTCAATAAATATTGCATAATATTCAAATATACAACCCTGTCTACCATTTTGAGATCGCAACAACGAGACAACAATCGCTAGTAATATATTCGCCGAAAACAACATCAATCGCCGAGAATACAATCATAATAATCGCACACAAATCGCTGACACAACACGTGTTACCTCATAATTTTTTGCCTCCCAATCATCGCCAATCATTTACCGAAACGATATAAAAGGAGTCTATTTCAGTGCACCGTTTTAGATAAAAAGAATTAGATTTAGATAATTAGTATTCCTGGGGAAATATCAATAAGTTCAATACTCGCATTCGCATTTTACATCGCCAACAATCTCGCTCTCCTAAAATTCGCCGCCCATCCACTATTCCGGTGATCGATAAATTTTTAGGCAGACAGCCGTAATTTTCTCGAATTGCGTGCACGCGAAAGGCGCTAAAAGGGCGCGAACACAAGTCGCGTCGAGCGCGTCGCCGTAATCGCCGGAGAGCTAAATCGTAAAGAAACAAAGTGGTCGCAATAGTCGCGACATTACTCCCCTGAAAGAAAACCGTAAACCCATGCCCCTCCCATTTTGTAAAATGCTTGTTTGGAGTTAAATTGAAGTTTATTCTAATGAGGTTATCAGTTTGTTAAGTGTGTCCATTCATTAAGGTTATATCGAAGATTCAAGGACTTTCCGACTAGTCAGATTTGTTTTCTAGGTTGTTAGGTTAGAGCGGCGATTAATTTATACATTACGTTATTAGAACGTAATACACTACGCTCATATATGTTGCTTATTGCATATTTATGCAACATATTGACTTTAATATGTAATTTAAGTTAAATATATGAGTCAGCAATTAGGTTGAATGAGTCAGTTGGCAATTTGAAATTCAGCTAGTTTTAAACCTGGTTGACGGAAGGGTCCAGTTTTGGGGCCGCGGTTCGTTATATCATCGATTTATTTTCAATGGGGTCGGGGGTTTGATTGGGATTGTTTTTAAATAATAAATGTTTGACAATTAACTAGATATGCCGTTCTGAGTTCTGATGTAATTTTTATTTTGTGATGTAGCTTATAGTATTTTTGTATAAACCTGGGGTGTGTTCTATACTTCTTTTTGAACTTTTTGAACATTTGCATGTTTTCTCATTTAAGTACATGTGTTGTTTGGCTTGTTAAATATTCAATTCATTGTTTTACATTCCAGAAATGTTGTCGGATGAGTGTTCCAATCAAAGATCTAAACGCAATGGATGGTCCACAAAATTTAGAGTGAGTTAAATTGTCTTAAGTGTAATTGGAGGTTTCCTTTTTGTCTATTTTTCACTTCAGACGCATATAAACTTATTGGTGTGTTTTCATAATTTTGTGGTTCCATTTCACCGCCAAGCAAGCACGGTTAAAATCAAAAATTATAAGAATGTTGAAATAACCAAATTTTCTTTGGTCTTTGCTGTTCTACGACGTTCACTTCGTCAGTTTTCTCAATTCCTACACCGATTCTACCTTTGCAGATGGTACCACGGGGGAAGCTATCGTAACGTCAGTTCAACCTTTTTTGTTTTCGCTATTTTTAACATTGTGTTGCGTTCACTGTTTGTATTATATGATTTGTGTATTTCATGAAGGCTTCGCGAATTTAGCGTACACAACCAAACAATTCTATGTTTTGAATAGTGTTAAACTAGCTTCCCAGCCATTGCGATCAATTAAGTTATATTCTCAGATAGAAATTGAAATGTCGCACTGGAAGTTGATTCATTGGTTGTTTTCTACTGTTTCGATACTTTTAATCAATTTTCAGCCAATCTCTTCCTGGTGCGAGCCATTTGCGACAATTAAGTTATTTTCTGAGCTAGAAATTGAAATGTCGCACTGGAAGTTGTTTCATTGGTTGTTTCCTACTGTTTCGATACTTTTAATCAATTTTCAGCCAATCTCTTTCTGGTGCGATAGTCGAACTGAAAGAAAATCAATCATTTGAGGCCAACCCAACTGAAGAAGAATCGATAATAACGTTCAGTCAACCCGACAGGTACAGCTTAATATTAAACGTTCAATGACATTTATTTTACTTTGATTTTTAAGTTTGTCCTGTTTCTATATTTCCAAGTCACCATGTATCGATTTAGTATGAGATGATGCAAAATTCTTCCATTTAGCGTATTCTAATGCAAGTTTTCCGCAAATATGGAGTGAATCAGCTTGATTTGCACCAAAATTTGAGTTTCACATATGTTCATGTTCAAAACTGAAATTTTGCTCTGCTTTTCACTGGAAACCGTGGACCTCCACAGATTTGACATTTGACAATAATCATAGGATTGTAATACATAATTATATATTTCTTTTCTATTAGGTTATTTTATTTGAACAAAATATAATTGTTGTCACTAGGACTTTTGGATGGTGGTATGATTAGGTTAATGTGCTCAGTAAGAGATGTACTCAAAACCGTTTCGACCCTGATTCAAGACGGTTTTGGGTTTTCTCAGAGGGTTGGGTCATCATCAGTTGAACCCTCTGAGAAAATTAAAACAGGACGAAAAGACTTACAGACCGTCTTCTAGCGGAGAATTGAGAGAAATGAGCATTGCTCTTACTTCATCGCACATTTCAAGCTCGAAAGCTGGTATACGTGTTTCCACCTTACCATGTTGAATGGTGGAAGGCAGTGGGGCGATTTCGCCATATCAGACCAACCCTCTGAGAAAACCCAAAACCGTCTTGAATCAGGGTCGAAACGGTTTTGAGTACACCTCTTACTGAGCACATTAACCTAATCATATTTCTTTTCTGTTGGTCTGATACTGGTTGGTGGTGCCACTCTTGCTCGGTAGACAATTGTCTAGCTATCCTCAATAAGAAGTATCAGTGCTCCCTCATGTCCGACGGGTATTCAGACTAGTTCAATCTATTTTTCTGCGCCGAACTCTTACTGCAACTTCACGAATGTTGACACGGAACCTTGCAACGCAACGGCACACAACATTGAGACGTGAGTTGTTTAGTTTAGTTTTTTTTTAGTTAATTGGAGTTTAGTTTTAGTTTCAATAGTTCTCATTTCAGACAATCGTATTCGGGTTCAATAACGCAGATTCCACACATGCAATCGATGGAGACGAGTATTGATGGTGGAACGCAAGAAATCTCACATTCCAGCAGTATGGAAGGTTGGAAGGTAACAGGTGTTTTACAATGTTTATTTTTTGAGATGTATTTTCAATATTTGCATTTATTTATTCTTAGTTCGGAAAGAGCTATCTTCATTAACATTTCCAGCTCTTTGTTTCGCTATACACCATTTCAAGTGAAAATCGATGTTATCGAGACAAGGGCACCCTTTTGACTTCTGTTTTAAAAATTTGGGCAATTATCATCAAATTTATAACACTTACACTCACGTGTAATAGTCAATTACTCTTTGCAGTTCCACGATGTTCTCTTCATTTGATTTCATGAATCCCTGTACCACTTCTACTGCCGCAGTGGGTGTAGCAAATGGCACCACGAATGACTCTACAGAAGTGTGAGTTATTCCTTTCTCTTTCCTCTTTTTTTCAACACTGCGGTGTTGTTCATAAACGTTTTGCATACTTTTACATGTGAATGAATGTTGTGGTACCTCCCCTAACAATCTCTTTGTGTCTAGAATTGTTTTAAAGTGGCAGCTCTTGTCTTTTTAGGAATTTGGTGAGATGTCTTTCTCTCATGTTATATTTATGGAGTAATTCGCGTAAATTGACCCCATTATTGCAGATGGAAGGACTATGCAGGAGAATTGTCCTAGTCGTCTTCATGTCAAACTCCGGTTGCGGCTAATGCTTCCTTTTAACCTGATCCATCAAGGTATGTGCATATTTTATATTATGTTTCAACTTCGTCCTTTCCATTCAGGTATTTAATGTGATACGATTGCAATACACACTCTTCTCTTCAACATTCTGAAAAAAAAATTTTTAATTTCGGAGATGAAAGTCTCATCTCTTTATTTCGCTGTTACAGTTACTTGTGCTATAAACTTTTTCCAGAAATTCTCTGGCAACGTGGGGTGGACCCTTGGTTGCTTTGGGCATGCCTCCATCCCCCCTTCGCCGGAAATGGACAGTCTTGGTTTCTTGGGCTTACCTGGAAATTATATTGTCAGGTAAACAAGTCTAACATATTTGCATTTCTTCAGTTTATATCCGTTTACACTTTTGAGCAATTTCATTGGTTAAAGGTGAAGACTGAAAACACAAAACACAGTCACCTTGCTTTCATTATTGCAATGAATGACTTTCATTATTTTAATCATTTTTCTGCAGACCACCCATTCCGTATTCACCGTTTCCTCCTGGAGTCAACCATTCAGCAGTTCCACAGGAATACGTGGAGGATCGACCTGTTATGTCTTCGAGGTATGAATATAGTCAGATTTAGAAATGAAGAGCCGATTTCCGTTGCATTTCTTTATTTTATTCAGCTATAGTTGATGTTCCACTAGTTTGGTTCCAGATTAAACCATGCCGAACTGGACGGCCCCGCACCGCAAGTCAATGGAATTCATGACAACATGAGTTCGCCTTCACCTACCATGAGACGCGTACACAGTGGAAATTGATGAGAACTACAATAGGTAGATAATTACTTTTCCTTCTGGTGATATATCATTTGTTTTTTTTATTCTTTTCATAATGTATTTCATCTCCAGGTCCTCATTTCAATAATAGAAGGGAAATTGATCATTTTCCATGGACAATCATTACGCTGCTAGTAAATGTATGGTATTGTCTGACTGTTTTGGGTACTAACTACACCTCTTCCCAATGGAGCCTGTTACAACCAAAAATGAAGAATGATTGAAGCAACCCATTTCAATTGATTGGAAATTGATTTTAAGAAATTATAAATTTCCATTTTAGCGATTCGGACTCGGTCGACGCTGCACTTCAAGATTATCTAGATTTTCAAGTGGAGGTTTTCGGAGTTGAGGAGATTATGGAGGACACCACTAGTGATATTCCTAGTCGCAAGCGAAAAGTGGACATGGAAAAGTATCATCCTACATGCAACAGAGACTTGTAAGTTCAACTTGTGTCCTACTCATTCTTTTCTAGGTTTTTTTCTGTTATATGTGGCCATAAAATGCATAAAAACCTTCGTACTTTTTTATATTCTATCCCATTTCGTTTGTTTATATTTTCCCATTTCGGGCAGGAGGAAATGAATGACGAATACAACTTTGAGGTTTTCTACATGTCTCGTTTGACTTAGATCAAAGTTCTCATTTACAGTCTAATTTCGGAACGGGGATTCTTCTTACACGAGCACAAAGGCCAGTTGTATTGGTAAGTTTTTATGGTTAATAGTTCCAATAGTGTAACAAGTGGCCTGGTCTATGAATTTCAATCGTTTTCTCCTTTTGTGGTTTTTCGATATGTTTTTGTTAATTATAACGCTGTGTGTAGTGTAATATCATGGATTGTTAAGCAAATACATCATTTTAGATATGGTTATACATCCGTAGAAGGGAACGAAGTCTGGCGATGTCTGAACAAAGTGTGCTTAGGATCTTGTTTCATGGAGAGCAAACAACTTGTCCTCAAGAAAGAATGTACAGTGAAAGAGCGACCCGACAGAGGAAAAATTGAGGTGAATAAATTATTACTCACAATTTATTACTAACAATATATCCTTATTATTAGTATACGCTACTTGTTTGTTATAGAGAGCTTTAATGGTTTCCAATTATAGCTAAATGTATGCATACACCAGTAAGGTCCGACTTATCGATAGAACGTAGTTTGTTTTTAGATTTAAACACGTGAACATTGATGATTCTGAATCAGAATTAGACAAATTACCTCTTCTCTGACGCAAAAGTAGTCCGTTTTTGGTATTTTTCTGTCTATTCCGACAACCTTACTGGAGTATGAATGTATAATTTGCTTACCGACTTTTTTACAGGCTCGAATTCTCACAAAGAAGGCGCAGCATATGTTTGTTCATGGCGTGAGCGCCAATCAAGCGTCCGATTTCGTCCGAAAAGAAGCTTCACCTCGGTGAGTGAGCACTTAGTAATTAAAAGCAATTAGTAAATCGTGACTTCTATAAACTTTGTCCGTTTCTCAATATACTTATTATCAGCATTTTGTATTCCTGTTTCAGCGCTCTGAAATATATGCTCGAGCCGAAATCTCTGGCCCGAAAGTTACGAAGAAGCTCAGGAGGTCATCGACATCAGGACTCTTATCCTTTCATATGTGACTCGACCGAGAAGTGGCTACAATTTGGAGGTAAGATTCATTCGATTTAATAGTGTTCATGGCTTTTACGAAACGTGTGCATTATCATTGCATTGACATGGAATTGTGACATTGTCATGTAAATATCACGTGGCCTCATCACTTTAATATACTAGTTACTTTTGCTCTCTGATCTCAATACAATTAAAATACTTTTGTCCAAGTTGTGTTCCGGTCTTCTTTAAGATTAGTTATGTAATTGTTTGGGGTTATTTCTTGAGGTGACTCTTAGTTTTAACTCCCTCCTCCCTCTATATATATTTTTTTATATTATATTATATGTTTTGGCAGTTTTCTATTTTGCAGGTTCGTCGGTTATATTATATAACGACACTCTTACTACTGATCAGCCTGATGGAATTATTGTATTGGGAACTAGATTTGGAATAAGAGCACTTGAGAACGGATCTGGACATCTGCATCTAGACGGTGAATACAAACGTCCGCCGCCTAACTATCGCCAAGTGTATAATGTTGGCACTCAGGTTGGTAGAATCTCATTATATATTTTTCTGACGTTCGCGCTCTGTTTTTTATTCTTTTATTCTCTTAAGGGAAAATTTTGCTTTCACCCCCCATGGTGGGGGGTGAAAGTAACACAGGATCTATTTCGGTTGAAACGAAAAAAGTGGGGGGCGAAAGTAAAATAGTCCCTATCTTAATCGTATATTGATCTTCTCAACATATATCTCAATCAAAATCGTAATTGTAGATCATTGGTAAATAGCTATAAAGTAGTTTGATCACTTAACCTTACCTTTATCTTACCTTACCATCTTACTATCTTACTATTCTATCGATCAGATGATCATGTTTGTTTGTAGTACAAAGGCAAATTCGTCAATATATTCTCGTGCCTGATTGGAGGAAAGCAGGAGCAGCTATACACAAAGCTATTCGGAATACTCAAGCAGCTCGCAGACTTCAGCAATATACGTCATTTCCATTTAGGTGAGAGGGAATAAAGATAGGGAAACAACTTACGTAATGGTGTTACTGAGAGTAATGTACTTCACTCATTTACTTATATGCTTCACTCAATTACTCATATACTTATATAATTCACTCATTTATTTATTTATTTACATTCATTTACTCATTTACTTATATACTTATACAATTCACTCATTTACTTATTTATTTATATAGTTATATACTTCTTTTTACTCATATACTTCAGTCTACAGAGTTTCAGATTTTGAGACGGGAGCCGTTAACGCTGTGGAATCCGTATTTCCTGGGGTGTCTATCTGGCTGTGCTGGTTCCACCTCACTCAATCTTTGCTCAAACAAGCTCCGTTGAAAGGTGAGTATTATTTAATGAGTTGTTTGAAATAGAAGAATTTTGTTTAGGATTGATTTTTTTCCAATCCGGAACAAAAAAAATAACACTATTTATCCTCATTAATTTGATATTTTCGGTGTTGTGAACCATTGATCACATGTTCCACGTGCATCTTTTTTTATACGTGCATCTTTTTTATTCTCTATGTGGTATAGTTGGGATTTGTTACAGGACTGGATATTATTGGAAACACCACTGATCTGCTCGTTTTCGATTACATTTACCATATCGCATACCTGAAACCTGCTGATATTGAGGATGCCTTTGGGAAAGTGTTGGACTATCTGGAAACACTACCTACGAAAACTGCACAGTGATACGACGGTGAGAAAATATTTCTACACACGCTTTAGACTTTTAGATTATTTACGCATAATCATCTTGGCTTTAACGTTACTATAATTTTGAGTTGGATAAGAGTTTCTTCCTGTTTTGTTTGGAACTGGACACGTTCTGGGTGTTTGCATTGGGCTAATCTATTTTCGATACTGTTAAGCAGTTTTTACTTTAATGCTAATGTAATGGCTCTCCGGTACTTTCCTTACATAATTGCTTTTCCAGCCTTCATCGACTATGCTGCTCAGTTTTATATTGGTTGGCAAGACGCGCAAGGGAATGAGAGAGCACCAAGGTTTTCGCCGGAGATGTGGTCCTTGAATCACCGTCTCATGAACGATCTTCCCATCACGAACAATTGTGCTGAATCCTATAACTCGGAGCTTGGCGTAAGTAGTTAGTTCTCCCCACCTAAGGTCCAGTTCTGGCACCCAAAGTAGTGCGATCAATAGGTGTTTTCCTCAAGAAAGTGATTATTTTAGAGCTGGAATAGCTCAGTACGAGTGAGAATGAATGAACTTGATGTTCCTCAATTACTAATGGCATGTCCGGCTCGAATAGATCATTTTCCCCGTTCACCCAAATTATACCCCGTTTTAATCGTTTAGCTCACAAGAAGGAGCCAAAATTTTCTAAAATAGCCGAAAAATTATTAAACTAGCGCAATTTCAAGCTCACATCATAACTGTGTTTTATTGCAGAGGTACTGCAAACGCAAGCCGAGTACATTTCAATATGTTCGTTCTCTCAAACGCCTGTGGTCTCACAGGAAGATTATGAGAGATCAACTAATTGCCAAAGGGAAACTTCCTGCTCCTCGAACGGGTTTCACTGTGACCGAATGTGCCCGCAACATGAAAGATAGGATAATGAAACCGAGATACGACGGGCAAACCTGGTTGGAATACCTAGTTCAATGCATGTAAACTGTACCCTTCTTCGTTTTTGTTTCCAGAATTCAACATTCTCACAAAACTGTGTTGGGTTTACGGTTTTCTAGGCACGTGTTATAGATAATGTTCCCACTTCTATAGAGATTTAGGATGATATTATAGAACATTTTCATCGAAACATATGGTTTCTCTCTTCCCATTATTTAGCAGAGTTTGATATAGAGTTTTATTGAGGATACTTTATGTATAGTTGTATGTATTTATGCATACATATATATTTCTTTCAATTATATCTGTTCAAAGTGTATGTGTATATGTTGCGAGATTCAAATTTGGTAGTTAGATTTCTATTCAGGCATTACAGGTACTTATACCGGTACTATAAGCTGATTATAGCAGTTTCATTTTGCAGGAATCAAAAACCATGTGTATTTCGTCACGAGTGACTCTTTAACTGGTTTGTTCTTGCGTGAAAGTTTGTTTTTATCCTTCGTTCCTATGTTAGTTTTATTCGTTAGTTTCAAGAATTCAAATGTTGTGGTTTGAAATTCGATAAATATTTTTGTTTTATATCGAATCAAAAAATCTGCTAAAATGTATGTAAATTTCCACAGTCTACTACAGAAATGTACTCATACTAGTTGGAGATGAACAGAAATCTCGAAAGTGGAACTTTGTAGACGTTACAGATCCATCGTGCTAAATATTTTGAAAAGAACATTCCATTTTTTTACACATATGAAACTTCATGTGTTTTCACATAATACCCTGCTTTTGTGGCCTTCAAAAATAACGTTTGCTTTTGAATTGATTAAATCCGAACCTCTGATTCTGAAACCTTAAAACTCGAAAATAAATTAGGTGAACATGTGTTTTTAAAGAGTATTCAAGAACATACGAACTGATTTCATTTCCTATCTTGAATTGAGCCCGTGATACTGGAACTTTCAATTAGTGGAAACCGATCCTGTGAAATATGGGTGTGCATTCCAAAATTTAAAAAAACCGCACATGTGTTTACAAAACATTCGCAACTTGCGAACATAACTTGTGTCTGTAAACTTCGACTAGAATGTTTGCGTTTGAATTTACTGAATACGAACCTGTGATTTTAAAACTTTGAAATTTGAAAAACATATTAAACTGAACATGTGTTTTCAAACCCTTTGAATAAACGAATGTGTTTAAGAGAGTTGAAACTGAACATTTTACTCATCCGAACCTCAATCCGTGTTACTGGAAGTTTCAACTTAGTGAAAACTTCAAACAAAATTATGTCAAATACGGAAGTGCCATTCCTGGAAAATGCGGTAGTGTATTGCGCGCAGCCACCCCATTGGGGGGTCAACCGCGGTCGTGTTGCTTAGACTTTTTTACGTCCTCTCATGTTACCCCTGTGAGTAAATATTTTTGCAACCTGCCTATATGGCCTCTCTCATAACCCCTGGTGCTTTGCGCAATCTGGACCTGCGCTAATGACCTAGACTCCGTTTTGTAGAAAGTATTATGTTTACATACTGTAACAAGGGGGACCATCCACTTACAGAGTTCTCAAACTTGGCGGGGGCCAGTCGGACAAGATTTTGTGAATCAAGATTCGTGATCAGATCACGTCGAATCGGTGTTCATTGTTTGCCATTCAGACGTTTGTTTCATCTCGGCACACTCGGAAAATTCGTTCGCCTGGCGTAACCTCCAAAAATATCTGTTTTTGCTTCGAAAAAAGTTCCATTAAGTGGGACAATGGGTCAGAGCCATATGGGAAAGCTAGACTGATCCTTATCGATTTTCACAACTTCAGACGGTTCTGACGGTCGAAGCCAGAGCAACGAGACCATGAAGAAACTGCACATGCAACATCAGTACAATTCGCTCATGGGTGCCATACAAGGTTAATTTCAATTTCATTGAACTAATTCATATGGTCAGTCAGCAGTAAGCTCTTATTTTTGAATATTTCTCTATCTTATCACTACTCTCTCGGTGATCCGCGTACAATAATCTGAATATATACTTAAACAAAAATGGTGGTGTGCCTCTCTATAAAGGTAAAGTGTATTTTGATTTTCTTAGCTGGTCTCCCACTGGCATCTTCGTGGCGAGGTGGCAGTCATGGATCGCAGCAGCAGCCGGGACCTGGAGAAGCACAACCAACTCCCCAACAGGTAAACGATTACACGAAGAAGTAGGGCACGTCAACATGGGCGCATGGGCTAGATCACGTTGGACGTGGTTACAAGGTCCAGGCTTCGATGAGTTACAGTTAATTCGTCTTTGTATGTATGGTCTGACCATTCCGTGTCCCTAGGGGAGTTGCCCATAACTCTAAAATGATATTCTGCATTGGTATATGTTAATTTTATCAAACATTGAGTGTGAATTTTACTTGAATTCTAGTCGGCCTAACGTGTTATGATAAAATTTTGAAACCTGTGAGTGTTTATACCATTGTTGATTTGGATGTTCATATGGTTGCTTCTCAGATGCAGGTGTTGATGGCGGCCGCCGCGCAGAATGCGCAGCTACAACAGCAGATTCAAAACATGGGAATGAGGAACAACTCGAAGCAGACGCCGGCTCAGACACAGGCGGCTGTCATAAAACTCATGCAGACGCAGGCAGCTCAACAGATGCAGGTTGGTCTGCGGTTATTAAGGGGGACGGCTATGTAGACCAGTCCCGTGTCAACGGTTTTTCAAGCTGTAAAATTTTTCAATTTCAGATTAGAGGGCCTATGCATGGGGATTGGTCCGATAATCGCCCTTGTTTAGAGAGAGGTTGGACTGAATGACTAAAATTTATCAGAAAGCGCGACTCTTGAACATGTGTGCTATTCCCGACTATCATCTGTGGAAAGTGGAATGAAATTCATGTTGGACTCGGGCTACATGAAGAGGGTCCTCGGAACTCCCTTTAGTAATGTGACTGTGTTGTACGTTTGTACCTTTCCTTCATTACAGCAACAGCAGGCGGCTACTTCTGGGGGACCGTTTCTCCTCGCATGGAATGCCCTCCGGCTATCCACCACAACATGCCTCCCATCATGGTCATCACGGTAACCAACAACAATCACGAATGGTCACCCCGCCCCTCTGCAGTCGGAATTGTCGCAGGTTTGTAGTATCGATTTCTAGAGTAGAGTCGTAAGTATTTGTGACTATTTCACGAAAATGAACCAGTTTAAAGACCAAGGGTCACGCCAACATTGAAAATGAGACTAGTTCAGTATTATATTCTATGTCTCCTGTTGCATAAGTACCCGAAATACCATTTTTCAATTTATTATGTGCAAAATTTTTGATGTGTTTTTCAATATTTTTCAAATTCCCGCCGCGCTCCTAGTTGATCCTAATTTTGGCAGTGTATCACGTACATGTCATCATACCGTACCATAGCGGTTTTTGCCGCTCAATGCTATGCGGCGTTTTTCCTAGGTTTTCGTTTCTGTGTTATCAATATTGTTCTATAATTTTATATTCTCGAATTTACTTGTCAGTAACATTTATTTGATTGGTATGATAACCTCTTCGTGAGTATATGCTTATCTTGCACGACGATTATACAGTCTCAAGTTCGAAAAAAAACTCCATTCTATATTTAAACATTTCTCTTTGTCATTCGGTCTCGTGTCTTGTACCTTTCTCTACATACATTTTGTATTGTGTATATAGTATTTTTGTTTGTTTCCAGACTGACGTTCGAAACTACCTGGGTACGGAAGGTGACTACAACTAACACGCTTTCAAAGTGAGTCCTTATTCAACGTTTGCTTTTTGTTCGAATTTTTCGTCAAACTTCTGCCTTGCCTATACATTTGTAGCCATGAACAAACTAATTCGGTTATTTGATAAAACATCAGTAAGGTGGGATCGACTACCCTACTAGAAAGAGCCCGTTTTTCGTTAAATTTACGAAATGATTTAAATACGATAATTTTGAGATATTGTAAAGAAAATTTGCAAATTCACTCGATATTGACTATACCGCCTGGATTATTAAAATAGTTGGTATCTGGCTCGAACCATCAGTACATCAAACACTGCATTTCACATATTTTGATTAGACAACCAACTATTTTACATTGAATTTCTGGTCTTCTAAAATCATCAGCGTACTAGGAGCTTTTTCAAAACGTATTTAAAAGATCATGTTAAGCTCATTTAGCAAAAACACCCCAGAAGCCCTGTATAACTGAATCGCTCAATGTTTTGTTCAACGTTGTACCCGCCCTTGTAAGTCTGACCTAATTGTGTTTGTTTTAGGTCGTATCTTCACTCACATGTCTGCCAGCCACAACGAAGTTGATGATTTCGAGGTAAGTCACGCTATACGTTTTCATTCTGTATAACTATCATTTTGTCGACAGTTCAGAGCGTGAAATCATTCTGCGCTAAAACCTTACTCCACTAGCTGTTTACAAATGGTTTGATGAAAAGTGAAGAACTACGACGTGTGTAGAAGACGTGTTCTGACCACCCTACACTCACTATTAAAGAGAACAACATGTTTTTTGCCTCTTTTCGTTGACACTGTTTGCGATATTATGTTTTTATCAGTCAAAATGAGTTACCGCCTAGATCTCACCTGAGTCGGCGTATAACATTGTACATAGTTGCTATGTATATGACCCTTATATTAAAGGCACGGTAGCTCTATAACAGCTTTTTTTAAAAACCGAACTTTTTATGAAATTTCTCGTAACCAGTTCAAATGAAGGCTTTTGAACTTATTTACAGGAAGATAAGATAATATAGTATGGAAAACTCAGTTTTTAGGGAAGTAATGTTCGCCAGGTTACGGTATCGTCAATTTTCGGAGAATACGCAATGTTGGGCGCGGCCGGCGGCCTAACTACAGTATCCAAAAACACCATTCCGCGTTTTTTTGGCGTCCATACGTTTGTATTTTTGTTTTAGTTTTATTTTCATTATTATTTTTTGTTTACATTGTTTTTCTCTCGTTTTTCCCTCATCGCATTTTTGCGAATAGGTGTTATTATATTAGTTTGGTTTGCTCAGTTTACGCTTTCATTGCAGATGGATTTTAAAAGAAGAAAAACAACGGCAAAATAGTGCCATTCGATATACCATCCTTCGACTGCGATCGGGCTAATCGATGGCTGCAGACGAAAAACTACCAGTCGGAAAGGATCGAACAGTTGGCAGACCCGAGGTGAGATATGTGAAATATTATCAGGATTAGTGGAAAATGTTGCGTTTTTCTGCTCAAGAATATTATAAAACAGTAGTAATGTTTTTCAACGAATAGGAATTTATAGCTCGTCAACTGTTATTTGTCCGTAATGTTTTTGCTCACTCCTCATTCCCTTAGATTTCGGTTGTACAGATACCTGTGAAGCCAATTTTTTCAGTTACTCGGTTGTCCTGGGCTGCTATTTGTCCAGCGATCGGATAGAGGGACCCGGAACCTGTCAGTGCGGGTCGTGTGTGGTGGAAAGTGCTCTCCGGCACAGTGTTTGCTGTCAAGAAATTGCGCAGTGTGGCAGGAGTGATGTCTCCAAGCCCTATCACCGCAAATTCGGCGGATTAATGGGTGAAGTGAGATGTGTCACGCTGCATCCTGACTTCAACATAATATTCGCAGAACAGGTTAGTTGATCTAGTTGATTTACTTTTCCATTGCCTAATGAAATCAGTGCCCGTTTGGTGATTGTTCATCTTTGAGTTTTTTGCTAGTTGTTATTAGTTAAAGGTAAACGTATGTTTATATGCGTTATTTATAATTAAACTTGCACAGCTGGTCTCACTGAACTATCAGTACATGGTGATGGTGCGCTCATCCATGCTCGCTCCAACTCTTTCATGGAATGAAAGTAATGAACTAAAACAACTATTCAATGTGCAATGCATCGACTGTGTTTTATGTTTTATTGTTTAATATGAATGATATACTTCAGACTATCGCACTTCGAATAGAAGAAGCGAAGTTGAACCCCACGAAGCGTCAAACCATACGAGAGCTGGTCGAGTCTGATTATAATAGGTGGGTTAAATTTTTACTTTTATAGATGGTAGATTGCTTTGAACATTTTCTGCAACTAGTCAGTACTCATCTAGAATTCTAGAAGCAGTTAATTTGAAGAAAAAAAGCTTCTCTCAAACATGTAACTGAAGCAATGTAGAGTTGGATTAAAGTTGGATTATTGAAAATGCGTCTTGCACCCAATAATAGTAGGATAAACTTGTTTAGTAAACTTTTTTATGCCTGTCAGACGACAGTATCTCTAGTTTATGCAAGCTGATAGTTTTCAAACTCTATTCAGTTCACTGTTTTCTTTAATTCTTGTTGTTTCAGAGTGTGCCGGTATTATAGTTACCGTGCATTTGTCCTGTGGGGATTTGGCTACCTTGGGTGCGGTCTTCGATTGGAGGTTCCTTCGTGTGTTCGTGCGATTATTATGAACCGTTATCCTTCTGACACAGGCTACACTGGGTTCAGGTTGTCTGACGACCCGCTACTGGATGAAGATTGTGAGTTTTTTAAATTCAAAATCAAAGTTTATATTCTCAATATAGTTTATACTCTTCAAACTTCAATTATTTGTTTTCAATATGGCTCACACGGTTTATAAGATAAATCAAATTATCAAATATTCTGCATTGTTTTTGTTCTAGCAATAAGTAATACCGACATTTATATATAGTTTTCATTGAATATTTTGTAGATGATGTAAGGTTTCAAATGAACGAAGGTAACGAAATGAGCTCGAGTATATTGAAATTATGTTCATTCATTACAGAATAACAAATAACTCAAAGCTGCCAATCCCGCCTTCTCCAACTCTTCAGTAGACCGATTCCTCATCATCCAGTAGCCCTTCGTCTCTCAGGTACTTTTCGAACTGATCCTCTCCCCCGTAGTAGCCATTCAGTACTCCATACATGAACTTTTTCTCAATGTTCTCTTCGTCATCACAGTCACTGTCATCAAACACATCAAGATCCAGCGCGCTGTCCAACTCTGCCTGGTGTGTGATTCTCATTTCCTTCTCCAGGGCCTCATAGAAATCGATCTCTTCAGGTGCCCCCTCTTCATCATTCTCCTCGTCGCTCGCTTCTCCGTCGCTGCCAATCATACCATTGTCGGTTGCCACACCCGCTCTCTTTGCCCTCCTCTTCTCCAATTTTGCAAGACGGTCAGTTTCCTTATTCTTTTTTGCCTCCACTAGAATTTCCTCTCTCCATTTGTGCTCAATTGGGGCGTAATCGGTGATTGTGGAGGTGCCATCCTTGTACTTGCGGGGAACTTGTCGGACTCTCAGTACTTCTCTCTCCCCATCCATAGCCGCCACTGTGTGTGTGTTTAGGTGAAGTGTGGCGATTTTCACATACATTGGGTAGGTGGTGATCGGCCTGAAATTTGGCATTGTTTATTTTCGAATCCTCTCAACTTTTCAAAATAGAGATTATAACAGAGCCCTCCGATAAAAGGTTTCTTCCGTATAAAAAGTGACACTTGAAAGTTAAATTTATAATGTAATGACCTAGTTTCCTAAACAGTTTTTCGCTCTCTTTCGCACACTTCATTTGAATTTAAAGTTCACCCACGTGAATGACTCTTTTGGCACATAAAGTCGATCCATAGCATTCTTTGCCTCATTGTAGCTAGTTCCTGTGATGTTGGCCAAATGAATGTCTTCTTGGAAACGACGATGTAGTATAACATCCTTGAATCTTTTGAGAACCTTGGGGATGCTAGGAATATACGGTTTGGAATCTGGGAGAGCTCCATGTCCACATTGAGTGTACTCCCCAGTCACTTCCTGAAATTATATCGATCAATTTTGTATTCAACCATGTATCTAGGATCTAGGTTTTAGCGACGGCATCATTGATGTGAATTTGACTGAATAATAGTATACTCAATACTAACTCATCAAATATTGGCGTAAAGTTAATTTTTAATACCTTCATCTAATTATCTTCAGTAATTGAGTAAGAAATAGGTCAATCCTTTTTCACCTTTTCCTCCTCCCATTCATGAACTCCAAAACAGTGATGGAGACACACATTGAACAGCTGGCGCACTTCGTCCTTATCCGCAAACTCATCACTCTTTTCGACACAATGCCATAGGTGATTCTTCAGAGACTGAGCCCACACATTGAATGTCTGACAATGTTGGAACTTGGACTGCTGAAATGTGAATAATGTGATACAGCATAGGGTTACTAAAGTTTAATTTAAACTAGTTTTCAATCAGTAGGTTTTGACAACTAAACAAATCCATACTTCTATTCCAATAACGTCGTGAACTTGAGTGCTCAAAAATTGAATTTATCATTTATACATCATCACCCAGTATTAAAGAGAAAAGAGCACATTTTGCTTGAATGGGGTTGCGTCAAAATGAAAGTGAGAGCTGTAGTTCACGGTTTACCTCTCGCAGTTTATTCCCAAGCCACTTGACCAAGTGCCACCCGTCGTAGTAGTGGATGATATTGGTGCCCAGTTCTTGATTCAACTCTCGTATCCTTTTCGCGAATGACCTGCTCCGATCAGTCGTGATTGACTCTATCTTTATACCGAGACCGTGGAGCCATTTCACCAGTCGTGTCAGGCCGTCTAGCTCCATTCTCGCTGATTTGTTTATCTAAAACACGAATTTTAGCACGATCACGACGTTTATTGATGGGCTATATTTGTTGATATCATAGGTAAAATACCACGTCAAAAATGGCGCTGACCCATGTTAATTTTTGGTTATTTTCTGAAACTAAGCCTCATTTTTAAAAGCGAAACTGTTTGAACCGGCCAAAAACCAGAGACGCAATCACTTTTGCAAGGGTATCATGCCCATTTCTAGAGTTACGCAGGTTCATTTTAGTTGCGTTTTTATTGAACTATTTCACCTATGGTTGATATTGCGAATAAGCTAGTAGTTTTCCGAATATTCAACACCTCGACAAAACCACCTAAAAATTTCACGTCCAATCGGGCCAGTTTTTACAAAAAGTGATGTTTTCCCCACATGTTTGTAGCGCATTTTCTCGTACGATAATGAAAACTTCAATGTTACCGCATTCAGACGAGTGAAGAACGGCCGTTTCAATGATGAGATTGGTCTTCTGATCGGCAGCATTGGTCTTCCCGATCTTAGCAGTGTGGCCACGACTGTCGTAGGCACCATCGACAGATATATGCCAAGCAACTTCGCCATCCTTCTATAAATGTGAGTTTTTTTGTTTTGTTTTATTCATTGTAGTACAGAAATGATTGTATTTCATGAGAGTTTCTGCTGTTCCAAGTATTAGTCAGGTTACAAAAAATGCCAAAGATGAGTTCAAGCCAGCTAAATTTGAATAACAAATTTGCATCTCCTAACCCCTGTTTCGACCTATCACATATATTGCCCACTTTCACTTTCCCACCTCGTATTCAGCCTTGATTCGTTTGATCCAATCTTCTTGGTGCTTTCCATACACCGTATCGACAGCCGGTTGGACATACTTGAAAATGCGATAGTAGGACCGCTTGCTAACCATCGATATTCTAGCGGCTCTTGACCATCTGTCCATCTGCTGAACAAGAACGGTACATTGGCAATTTTCGGCTAGTTCTACTTCACATCAGCTCACGATATTCTATTGGTTAGTCACTGCTTCATCCTTATACTAAATTCAACTAATTTTTCATTATTTTAGTAGCTAGTACGAGCACGCTTGTTCTTATTTCTGTTTGGAGAGCTGGCAAGATATTCGCTTGTGTATCGACGCAAACGATCCTAGAGAAAAAAACATGTACGACTTGTTATTGACCAAAATAGACTTTTTTGGACGGTTTCATTCCGAATCAAATTTGTTATCGCCAGTTATACTGAAGATTTGGACTAGTATTAGTAGTACTCACGGCGAATTTCAATCCACTTGTAATAGCACCGCTCGTCACAGCGAAGTTCCCGTTGTACATACGATCACCGGGCGCAACTCTACTCTGTCCTTCCCACTTTTGCATTGGTCTACTTTGAGACCAACAGTAAGGGCATGCAACGTTGAGAATGGGAACAGTTCCGTTAGATCTCAGTGTGATAGATTGCGGAGCAATAGGGTTTTTACATTTTGGACAAGTTGAACACAAATCTACGAGGTTTTGCCCTTCAACAAGAAACATCTTCGTGAGCCCTATCAAGAGCCAAGATATTATTCAGACACCAACCTATCTAAATCGAGAAAGGGGCGAAATGCTCACAGTCCCACGCCTTGCAAAAACGAAACCACATACCTGAATAGGTTGAGCTACAACGGCTGTCGGATCTTCTTTCAGTATGAATCTGACGCTGTCGGTGGAAGCAGGTTTTGTAGAAGATTCCATCCACTTCAGCGCATCTACCATGATGGACTTTATCAGAGTGTTGTTCGGCACATTAATCTGAAAGAGCATATAGTAAACTACCGTTTTACTAATTGAAACAGCTGTTTTACCCAAAAATCAGTAAAATGTCATATAGTAAAATAACATCACGTAAATTATGAATCGAAATCAAAATAATTTATCATCCACTGTCACCTACCTTGATTCTATCAGCAGCGTCCACAAGTTGTTTGGTGATCAGTGCATTGGTTTCGCTTGACCAGTCCGTCTCCACGAATGTTTTCAAGGTGCCACATCCAAACTGAAACATAATTACCTAAATTGGAGAAAAACGCTCAAAATATGTACCAGTATTCAATTTTTACCAATTCTAAAACCGACCTATTGTGAGTGATGCAATTCGAGCCATAGTTTGGAAGAAAATGTCTACTTTTAAAACACAAAAAATACCTCTTCGACATCCTCAGATTCTCGTTGATCCTTACACTTATCCCAGAACACACGAGCCTGAACTATTATTTAAACTGAAACAGGTTCAAATTTTGCCCACAGATTTTGAAAGCTTGATCTTTAATCAAATCACATCTCGTCAAGAAAGAAAAAACATTGAAAATGTTGATTTAGTAGTCATGAATTTCAGAGAAAACAATATACGTCTACAAATTGCAATAACTATATAAACACGACACGATCTATCTGTATAGTTTTGACTTCTTTCCGATTTCTGAAGTGCTCTACAGTCTATAAGAAGAAATATAGCTTTTCCCCATTTACACTGGAAAATGTTCAGCTTGTTTGAGCTTTATGAACTTGGCGCGAGTTTTTGTAACCAAAACGGAAGCCAGTTAACAGTGAATTTTCTTTAATGAAAATATAAGTTTGGCAAATAAACTATACAAATGTTGAGCAACTAACCGTGTCTACAATATGCGTCCAGCATATTCTTTTCTTGATAGAAACGTCTTTGAATGCGTTCAATGTTTCCGTATCTGATATGCCAGCTGCCAAAAACGCAACACACACGCCCCCTGCCGTCTTGGGACTTATCCATTTCCCTCGTTCTTTCTGAGTTTTGTTCGCACAAAGCAAACAATTAAACATGACTGCAAATATGAATCTTCAGGTGGTCTACAAATGGAGCGTTGTTTCAACTCAGGCACATTGATACACGACCCATAAAACTATTTGTGTGCGTGCACTTGCACTATGAAGAAAGCGTATTCTTATCATTAGTATTTCCATACGCAACAGAACTCTATTAAAATTTGCTATAAACTTATAGTAACGCAGTTGTGATACGAAGACAACAGGAAGTACTGGTCGTTTATTGTTATATTGAGCTATTTTTCAATCTTTCAAGGCTCACTCACAAAAATAACACGTGGAAACAAGTATATAGGTGGATTAGCAAAAGTTAACGCAAATGACGAGGAAATTACAAGAGCAAATGAGTGAAATAATTGAAATATTGATGGCTTTCACTCTGTTGGCTACAGTTCCACTCGCATTGCCGGGCCTTCTAGTACAACTGCGCTCAAATCCCGAGGCGTTGCCTATTCTTGCAACGGCCGCAGATATCCCACGTAGGCCGCGGGCTTCAAAAAATCCTTTTGACAATTTGTGGCAAAAAAATTCAAACTAGCTCAAAAACTCTAGTTTTCACTTTTCTAGGCCTAAAAACCTGAAATTTACGAATAAGATGGTCTAAAAACCTCAAATCGCGTGTTTAAGGCTACCGTGCCTTTAATTTCAGATGCTGTGAACTTCAGAGACTCTTTCGAGCAACCAGACATCGACCCACAGGCAGCATCTCGTCTTTTTTCTTCATTATTGAAAGTGCAATAATAAACATATAAGAGGCGTCATTTAAATAGTTTTTCAAATTTC